>CAJPIZ010000678.1:0-21848 GCA_905368565.1 Medioppia subpectinata
TAATAAAGTTATCACAACGACTAACGATATTATCGACGGCACGACCACCAGTACGTCCGCATAGAAGGGCACCGACGGCGCAGACTTACTACTAGACAGTACTCCCGGCTCGTCGTCTGGAGGGGTATACAGGAGGTCAAAGGGAGGCAAAGAGAGATAGTGAGTGGTTGTGATATTATGGACAATAATTTGATACAAACCTTGCAGTGCGAGGGAAGATGTGGTGAAGGAGTACTGGGCTTCAGTACTTCCGGCCTCATTGAATGCCGTGATCTTAATATCATACGAAGTCGAAGGCATTAAATCACTCAAAACAATATGCTTTTGGTCTGTAAACGCCCGGTTAGACAGTGATATCCATTTACGACTCTTCGCAAGTTTATACATCACTTCAAACATATTTACGGGACAACCACCTGTCCATCCGAGCCATAGTAACACACAATCGCATAGAGAAAATGCAATTAATATTAATACAAAAAGTTTTTGAAGCCAACAATCAATTTAATATAATAGCGAGAAATTATTAACAAAACTATGTTTTGTGTGCAAAGAGAGTATCGATTGATAGATACCGTCGTGAAAGGCATCCAAGAATATGGTGGCAGTGGTTGTGTTGACGCTGAGGAGGGAGTTCTTATCGGGTGCCACAGGAGCAAGACGGGAGATGTCAAGGATTGGCTTCAAAAGGGAGAGATTGTGTTACAACCCTATCATAACTGTCTGTGGACTCAATGGGACGGCATTTTGTGCTCATTTTATTCTGAATCTAAACTCGCGATGCCGTGTGAGGTGACCCATACTATGATCATATCTACAAATGCATATAAATTAACTTAATTATGTTGCCTATGCATTGAAAGGGTGATTCTGGCACCGGTATAGTGCAGTATACGGACAAATACAATACTCAGGCTATACTCGTGGGCACAGAATCTGGTGGTAGCGCTCGCTATGCGGCCGATAAATCGTGTGATGGTTTGGCCTCATATTTCATCTCCACCTCAAAGATCATTGACTGGATATTTGAAAAGATTGAAAAACATAAAACTTAACCATAACTTCATTCATATATAATTTGTTTATATTTAATACTTGATACATAATTATATTTTAATAGTGATGTAAATGTAAAATAGTTTTTATATTGAATATATTCATTGACAATGAATCATTGTATTACAATTTGTAATTTACAAATGATTATCATTTACATAAGTAAATACTGTTAATATATTATAAAGGTTGTATTAATTTAATTGTATGGATTTTCCTGCATTAGTAATTGAATATTCATTTTTATTACAACTAATAATTCAAATACTGTTACATTTGTTAACCATTTTTCAATCAGTCAATCCGTATTGAATATAGTGTTTAAAGACTTTAGAGATTCGTATTATAAATAGTGTTCAAATGACTCACTATTTTCAACACCAATTCAGTGTCAAAATTGTAGTCATTATAGCATTTGTAGTGAAAAATCACATTTTGTGAGACAAAGGGATCGCTAAAAGTGGTTACAAATTGTCACAAAAGAGATCCAAAGAGTGACAAAATGCCTGTCATTTCATCGAAACCATACATCGCTGGAGACGTTGTCTTCAAATGCAAACCACTATTGGTTTATATTCACGACAAATACAAAGGAGAGTATTGCGACAATTGTCTCAAACCTATGGATCAGTTGAAGAGGTGTTCAAAATGTCGTCAAATGTATTATTGCGGCAAAAATTGTCAGACAATCGACTGGTCTTTCCATAAGAATGAATGCAAAGTCTTGAGAGAGAACAGAATCAATGGATTTCACCCAATCTTTATACCATTACTTCGAGTCTATCTTCGGATCAAAAATGACAAAACATTTGCGACCGAAAGACACACTTTGATTGACGGATCAGATGTTTGTCTCAATGATATGAATATCGCAGTCAATGTTAGGTGTATTTCAGAGGATGTGTTTGTCATTTGTCGACAATTCAAGAGTATTGGCATTGATTTTAAGGCCAAAGAGCTTAAGCGATGGTTTAAATTGGTATTAAAAAATACCAACAATATGTCCCGCGAAAGCGATGATCCAATGAGTTTTGACGCTACCATCGGAGGCGCCGTTTGTCCGCAGTTGTGGCCAATCAGTCATTCCTGTTCCCCAAACATGGCTTTCATTTGCAGAGGTATGTGTTATAATGGATTAGATTTGATGACAACCAATGAATTAATGGTAAATGTGATCAACAGATGGATAGATGGAAATCCGAGCCATGAAGTCGATAGCCATCGGCGAAGAGTTGACAACGACTTCGATTCCGTTGCATTGGGATTGCGATAAGAGACGCCAACTATTAAGTCAGTCACACATTGTCTGCAATTGCGATAAATGTAGACTACATTTGGATAAACACATGGATTATGAAGAATTTGGTGAACTCTTGAAGAAACACATGTCTCACTGGAATGGTTTCAAGTTTGGGTTTCAAGCTTTCAATTTCGCGAACTTCACGTACGAAATGGACTCCAAATTCATCGACTATTTGGAGGCAATGTATGGCGAGTTTCATCCGACGGTCACTCTCTTACTCTTGCAGTCATTCATATATTTCGCAAATTCAAAGAAAGCCAGCCATTCATTGCTCACACTTTGGTTCAAACGTATTGAACGGCACGTATTGGTCACCCATGGATCAGACTATCCCTGGTATGCAATGCTTCGCAACCAATTTGACAAATCATTGAAAATTTAAAACATTTTAATCTTTCTCTAATTATGTTATATTAAATTCCTAAATGTTTTTATGAAATAATTAATGATAACTTTAATTACATTACATTATAGTCATTATATCACATATTATAGTAATTGTAAAGAATACAGACTTTGATTGTGACATAACAGATGTTATCCTCTCTATTATAACCACAAATTCTTTAATATATATTATATAATCACAAAAATATATTCCGATATAAGAATCTCTTGTATTTCTATTCATATTGTGTTTGAAATAAATTGAGTTACACTTAAAAATTGATTTTTAATTATTTTATTCATAAAACTATCAAAACTTTTCAATATACCGGTATATTCAAAATATATTTCAAATCCGTTCCTTAAAAGGAGGTGTTCCCCCAAGAGAAGTTGCCCTAAGAGAAGTTGCACTGTATTTAATATTTGGTACATAATTAAATTTATAATATTTTAACAGTAATGTAAATATTGATTGGTATTAATATTGAAAATTTTACCGTTATCATAAAAAGCGATTAAAAACTTTAATAAATGTTTGATAAAATTAAATTTAGTAAAAGCTGACGTCATTTGTGGTAAAAATCACGTTTTGTGAGACAAAGGGATCGCAAAAAGTGGTCATAATTTGTCACAAAAGAGATCCAAAGAGAGACAAAATGCCTGTCATTTCATCGAAACATTTGATTCCCGGAGACGTTGTCTTCAAATGCAAACCATTGATGGTTTGGATTGATTACAAATACAAAGGAAAACATTGCGATAATTGTCTCAAACTTACGGATCAGTTGAAGAGATGCGCGAAATGTCTTCAAATGTATTATTGCGACAGAAATTGTCAGACAATTGACTGGACTTTCCATAAGAATGAATGCAAAGTCTTCAGAGAGAAGACAATCAATGAATTTGACGCTTTGTTTATGGCATTCCTTCGACTCTATCTTCGGATCAATAGTGACAATACATTTGCGACCAAAAGACACGTTTTGTTTGACGGATCACATGTTTGTCTCAATGATATCGATATCCATGTCTCACATATTCCTCGCAAAAAGCTTGCGATGATTGAGATATTTTTGCAACATTTGAAGAGTTTAGGCTTTATTATTGGCATCGATTTTAAGGTCACAGAACTTCTTCAATGGTTTAAATTGGTATTTGTGTCCACTTTTAAACTCGAAAGAAATACCGATAATGCCATCGATTTTGCCCAAAGTATTAGCGGCGCCCTATGTCTGGAAGTGTTGCCAATCAGTCATTCCTGTTCCCCAAACATGGCTTTTGTCCGCAAAGGTATCTTTGAATTACATTTTGATTACAATCAATGAATTAATAGTAAATGTGATCAACAGATGGATTGATGGAAATCCGTGCCATTAAACCGATAGCTATGGGCGAAGAGTTGACAATGACTTGGATTGAGTTATTCATGGATTGTGAGGAAAGACCTGAGAGACTGAAAGCTGGACTCAATATGTTTGGCTATAATTGTAATAAATGTAAACTACATTTGGATAAAGTCATCGATTTTCAAGAATTTGAACAACTCTTGGATAAAGAGACCAAACATTGGAACTCTTCTAAGTTAGGGATTCTTCACGCCTACGAAATGGACCCCAAATTCATTCAATATTTGGAGGCTATTTATGGAGAGTTTCATCCGTCGGTCACTTATTTCTTGTTGGAGTCATTCATGTGTTTTGCAAACTCGAAGGAAGCCAGCGATTCATTGCTCAGACTTTGGTTCAAACGTATTGAACGGCACGTATTGGTCACCCATGGATCAGACCATCCCTGGTATGCAATGCTAAGGAAACAATTCAACAAATCATTGAAAATTTAAGAAATTGTAATCTTTCTCTAATTATATTATATTATATTATATTCCTAAATGTTTTTATGACAATTTTTAATTACAATTACATTGCATATTATTGTAATTGTAAAAGAATCTAGACTTTGATTGTGACATAACAGATGTCATCCTCTGTATTATAACCACAAATTCTTTAGAATCACAAAAATATATTCCGATATAAGAATCTCTTGTATTTATCAGTATTTCTATTCATATTGTGTCTGAAATAAATAGAATTACACTTAAAAATTGATTTTAAATTATTTTATTTATAAAAATATCAAAACTCTTCAATATATATACTGTATATTTATAACACAATTGATAACAAATAATAATTACATTCATTTCTTTATAAAATGTTCGCTAAATTAGTTTTTATAAATGAATACAAAATGTTTAATACATTTATAAATTAAAATTACAAATAAAAAGTAAATAATAAATCCATCGATTTGTTTGAGGCATTTGTGGTCCATATTATAGCTATAAATGACTGAAAAATCTTATAAATGAATACAAAATGTTTAATACATTTATAAATTAAAATTACAAATAAAAAGTAAATAATAAATCCATCGATTTGTTTGAGGCATTTGTGGTCCATATTATAGCTATAAATGACTGAAAAATACACAAAAAAACATTAGTAAACGAAACGGAATCTCATTTCTTATCCATACCTTACAAATGAAGAGATCTTAAGTTTTGAGTTGAAATTTACAAATAATTTCAATAATAGTTATAATAATTGAGACGAGAATATAACAGAAGGGAGTGTTTTGTGTATTCGTAATGAGAATCACTTGTAGTGATGACTAGATCTGGAGGAGGAATCTCTTCTGCCATAAATGAGACCAGTTTGAGGATCACAGGCAAACAGTTTGACGGATTGCGGGTCGCTGTCAAACCTGACCACAGATGTGCGCCAGTGATGGCCCATATTTGAACCCTCGGCCACTTCGCACCCGCTGTCCGGCTGTACAGTAGCTATGGTTTTGGCGATGAAGTGGGAGAAGAAGATGACGGATAAGAGTTAATATTTGCGACAAATGAAAGGAAATAAGATGTGAGGATCTGATTACTGACTCGGATATTGATATATATGAACGTCAGAGCGGGGCTGACGGGGAGTGCGTTTGACGGTGGCGTATATGGCCTCGTGGTCTGCGTTATACTATAGAGTTGTATAAATACATGTATAAAAAGACATTAATAAAGAGATGCCAAACCAATGATGGTATTGATAACACTGATAACATGTATGACATATAAATGTTTGTCACAAATAATAATAATAAAGTAGTTCTTAATGGAAGTGTTGGGTTTCGCAAACACTTATGTAATAGTGGTCTACAATGTTATACAACAGCGAAACGTATAGATAAGGGCTATTGAATGGTTCAAATGAAATAATGGTTTGGTTTGGTTACAGATTTGAGTGGTGACTGTCGTGAGAGTGCGTTGAGTGGGACCCTCTCGTCGGTGTCGTTGACTTTGGTCATGGCGTACGGCGTCGGGAAGTGAGCCATACTCTGCTGGCACTGGTCTTCAGAAGGCATCGACAGCTTCTTGACGTGACTCGCATCCAATTCCGTCAGATTAACGGTTTCTGTGCAATATATATGAACGTCAGAGCGGGGCTGACGGGGAGTGCGTTTGACGGTGGCGTATATGGCCTCGTGGTCTGCGTTATACTATAGAGTTGTATAAATACATGTATAAAAAGACATTAATAAAGAGATGGCAAACCATTGATAGTATTGATAGCACTGATAACATGTATGACATATAAATGTTTGTCACAAATAATAATAATAAAGTAGTTCTTAATGGAAGTGTTGGGTTTCGCAAACACTTATGTAATAGTGGTCTACAATGTTAGACAACAGCGAAACGTATAGATAAGGGCTATTGAATGGTTTGAATGAAATAATGGTTTGGTTACAGATTTGAGTGGTGACTGTCGTGAGAGTGCGTTGAGTGGGACCCTCTCGTCGGTGTCATTGACTTTGGTCATGGCGTACGGCGTCGGGAAGTGAGCCATACTCTGCTGGCACTGGTCTTCAGAAGGCATCGACAGCTTCTTGACGTGACTCGCATCCAATTCCGTCAGATTAACGGTTTCTGTGCAGTCCTGTTGTGACACTTTGTTTGGGCTATAATTGGCTGATATGTCGACAACAAATACAACACAAATTAGTTATCAATTGTATGGCTATTATTGAATTGAATGAAAATACGGATTGAAAAACAAAAAGTTTATAGACTTTGATTTGTTTGGCGCAAAGCGTTTTCATTACACTTACAATATATATTAGATCCGTGTCTTGGCTTTCGAGTGAATATCACATAAACGAGTGATAATAAAGTTATCACAACGACTAACGATATTATCGACGGCACGACCACCAGTACGTCCGCATAGAAGGGCACCGACGGCGCAGACTTACTACTAGACAGTACTCCCGGCTCGTCGTCTGGAGGGGTAGAGGGGTATACAGGAGGTCAAAGGGAGGCAAAGAGAGATAGTGAGTGGTTGTGATCTTATGGGCGATAATTTGATACAAACCTTGCAGTGCGAGAGAAGATGTGGTGAAGGAGTACTGGGCTTCAGTACTTCCGGCCTCATTGAATGCTGTGATCTTAATATCATACGAAGTCGAAGGCATTAAATCACTCAAAACAATATGCTTTTGGTCTGTAAACGCCCGGTTAGACAGTGATATCCATTTGCGACTCTTCTGTAGTTTATACATCACTTCAAACATATTTACGGGACAACCACCTGTCCATCCGAGCCATAGCAACACACAATCGCATAGAGAAAATGCAATTAATATTAATACAAAAAGTTTTTGAAGCCAACAATCAATTTAATATAATAGCGAGAAATTATTGGCAAAACTATGTTTTGTGTGCAAAGAGAGTATCGATTGATAGATACCGTCGTGAAAGGCATCCAAGAATATGGTGGCAGTGGTTGTGTTGACGCTGAGGAGGGAGTTCTTATCGGGTGCCACAGGAGCTGAAGAGGAAAGAGGCAGACAATAAAACCACTGATAAGACGAGTATTTCATTAGTTTTTAGTTCAGTGTTTGAATAGCACTGAACAGAGCAAAGAGAGGAAGAGTTTGTATGTTTTGCTATGAGTTTTCTCTCCCAAAAAAGGCAATAAAACAACTAAAAAATCAAAATAAGTATTTGAAAAAATGTAATAAAAGTGTAATAATGGCCAACACTTAAAAGATAACCAAAAGAGTAGATGTGTTTAGATTTGGGCTCAAGAATTCAATTCACTATAACATCAATATATAGTATTTTTCTCATATCAACGCAAAAAAAGCTAATGAAAAAACATTTTGTTTCGAGTCATTTGAGGCAAACATTTCAATGACTAGTTTTTGGGGCTTAAAGTTATTTTTGATAAAGAAATTCAATAAATATAACATAAATTTTACATCACTTTTCAAAGCCCAAAATAAAACACTTGACAAACAAACTATGGATTATTTAATGTATAAAAATATTTTCAATTCTTTCATTCGCCGATTGTTCACGAATTTTATAACTTATATTTATAATTATTCCCATCAATAATAATAATACTGTAAAATGTAAATACTTTTTGTGTGCTTTAACTCAAAACTTAACTGTCATTAAATGACAATTTATTTAAGTTTCGTCTCAAATACTATTTATTTGAAATATTGATCTCAAGAGCGCTATTAAGACTTAAATTTAATGTTTAGATACTTTAAATAGCAGTTATCTAAAAGCTATAGAAAATGGCAATTTTTACTACATTTCTATTGCTCTCCGGAATAATCTTCAATTCTGGGGATTAAATAATATGCTTTAAAATTAGATAACATTTTTCTTAAATGTAAAATGCACTAAATTTTATAACACAAATAAAGTATTAAAACAATATAACATCCAATAAAAGCCAATTCATAAATCAGTTCATTTCACATTAAGAATTTGGTTTTCAATATTGAATTTTGGATAATTCTGTCAGCAATTAAGTGTTTAGTCAAACAATTCTTATAGACGTATATTGAATATCAGATTATGAATACATAGAAGAAAATAACAAAACAAGTGATTTAATAATACAAATGAATAAAACTTATCAAAGGAGGCAGAAATAGGTAAGAATTGGCAAAAATAGTATTATATAAGGAATAAGAAAATAAAGAGTATATGAATGGTTTGGATGGTATGGATGGTTGTGTTTCACTTACAGGCGCCTTCAGTCTTGGCGGACACAATACTGGACGCATCGCTTTTGCCGACAGTATTGAACGCAATTAAGTAGTACTGATATCTTGTGCCACATTTGAGCCATTGGTGAGCATAAGATTTAGTGTCAGTTAATCTCAATTCATCCCAATCTGCAGATTCCCTCTTGTGATGGAGAATAAAGCCTAACCCATAATAAGGCATAGAAAAAGGGATATAATGAAAACGACGGCATTATTTTTTATTACAATTATAGATAGATAGATAGGGATAGAGTTGTGTTTGGATTTTGTCGTACAAAACAATGTGTAGTATCAGTGAATTTAAGTCATTGTTTCGGGCGAATAATATATATCAATAAAGGGTATGGTTTATAGTGTATGGGTTGGAGTGACTGACCGGTGGCGGGCGTGGAGTCGTCGGAATTCATGATCCATGAGAGCTGTATTGAGTTTGTAGTGGCGCTCAGGACTCGCAGAGTTGGGGTCGACGGCGGATCTGACGGTTTAATCACATTAAATAGAAATTATTTTCAATCCCAATCACATTATTCACGATAAAACTTAATACTATTGTAATGTATTATGTGTTTCACATTAAAACCTTATCTCTAAAGAATGAAACTTTATTTTTATGTTATTTTTTGTTGTTTTGTGTGTTTTTTGTTTGCCTGAAAAAGCCATACGTTTCTCTTATTTTGACGCAAAATTAGATTTATATTTAGAGCCCTGTTTTGCAGACATTTGCAGATAATCCTAATCTGTTTCAAGTCATACATCAAACTAATTAATGAAAATAAAATATATTTTCCTTCTCTCCAAACGACTGAATAATTCAATTATAGTGTAAAATAAATTTTCGTGCATTTCGTCGGATATTGTTATCGAAAAAGCGTTTTCACTCAATATATCTCTATTTGAATAAACTTTTCAGACAATAAACGATAAGCTAATGGATAGGGAGTACGAGAAAATCAAAATCTGATTAAAGCCTAAAAAGGCTAAATAAAAATCGTTTGTCAGCTGAATATTCCGACACTAAATATAATAATAAATTAATTGTATTCAAAAATTTCTATTTTAAAATAACGGAAATTAAAATTTTGTTTTAATTCAATACATAATGTGCTGTAAAAATACAGTAAAGTCTGCGATAGAGAGTTTGCACTGTATTTGCATTTTATATGCTAAACAAAAAGACTTGACTTAAAAAATGCAGAGCATATGTGTGTCTGTGAACTAAATGAACAAAAATCTGGACCTTTTTCCACTAACTTTTGACTACAAAACAAATTCAATTTAATAAAACACTTTTCGGAGAAAAAATTCAGAATGAATTGTGATATCAATTGAAGGGAATTGAAGAAAAAAGCTTTAATTCTATAGAAATTGTCGTCAAAATTAGATTCAGTTGTTGTGTATAATCGAGTGGAAAGAGGGCTTAGAATCAGAATAAATGAAAAGTGAATTTCATTTCTCATATATCAAAGAAGAAGACGATCGACGAGAGAGAGAGAGAGAGAGAGAGAGAGAGAGAGAGAGAGATGAGCGACAGTGAAAGGCATTAAAGTATTACCCATTTCTAAAGTTTTGACAAAAGTGGGCTCAGATGAGGGTCCGGCGCCTTTGCTATTGTATGCCTGGACTATAATTTGATATTTCGTTGAACGCGTCAATTCATTTACAGTGCATTCCTCGACAATCGCCTCATTCTTGACTTCCAGTGTCTTATAGACAAAGTCTTTATTCAATTGATCCAAATTTGCCGATTCAGACGTTTTGTATCCGATATAATATCCTAGGATTAGGCCGTACTGGAGGTCTTTGCGGGGAGGCTTCCAACTCACCTGTGGTTTCAATAAGAAAAACATTGTATTATTTAATCAATTATTCAAATCAATCGCCTTTTTTGGCCAAATGTATGCCGTTTTCCGAATTTAAATTTAATAATAAATATCAATATTTTGCTGAAAACCGTTCATTCAATATAAAAATATAATACAATATTTAGTTTGGGTTCCAATGAATAAGCAATGATTTCTAAACAAAATTTAAAATTCATTGAATTTATTAAAGAATAAATATAAGTATATTTTCTCTCAATAAAGTTATCAAAAGTGATTATAGGATTAAAAACCGAGGTTTTATTCAGTATAAAAGTTAAGTAAAATAAATTGAATGCAATTCATGTGACATGAATTGAAAACCTAATGGAAATATTGTATAATTTTTTAATAATAAAAACACATTTCAATCAATTGTTTGGATATAAGAGCGAAAAAATTGTGGATTAAAAACACGAGTGAATGAACACAATGTAAGGGAAAAAACCAAAAAATAAATATCAATAAAATCATATTTATTTCATCCAAACCTTAATCGATTTTGAGCTCAACGGCACGGCTTTGATATGTAATGGCGGACCGCCCGGTGTCTCTTCAATTGTCTTGAGGACAATCACTTGACTCGACTCACTCTTCCCGAGACCATTAATGGCAAACACTCGGATCTGGTAAACGGTGACAGGTCTTAGACCTCCCACCAGAACCGATGTCTCAGACGCCGATACGGTTACGTTAGGCGTACGAGTCGTCCATTTATCTGATCAAATCAAGCGATAAATTATTGGTTTTTATTTCGCAAACTATATGTTAAGAACTGAAGTCTGATATCTTCACTAAAATTCCTCTCAGATTTATGGCTATTTTTCAAAAATTTTTAAAAATATATATTTTGATAAAAAATAAGAGAGAATGTGAGCGAAAGAAATTGCAGACAAAAAATTAATCAAATAAGTGATGAAATATGATATATGTTTGATGGTTACCGGTGTCCAGTTTGTATTGAACCATATATTGTATAATAGGACTGTTGCCACTGTATGGGGGAGACCATGATATTCTAGCGGATCTACCATCATGCTCTAATATCTTCAGATCCGACGGCGCGTCCGGAGGTTCTGGTGTTAGATATTAAATGGCATTAAAAGCTTAGTCTTTAATATAAAGTATTCAATCGATTTTGTTTTTAAACCCTATGGTTCTAAAGGTTGCGTTAAATCTCATGTAAAAACATGCAAATTATAGACTAAAAACACAAATTAGATTAAAATGTCACTCAAAATAAGTCGGAAAAATAAATCTCAAAATGAGTGCATTGTATTAGAAAAACGAGTAGAAATTTTTATAATTTCTATTTTTGTTAATTAAATTAATTTTAAAATGTGTTGCAAAGCATTGATACCCTGCATAATGAGCTGAATGTTGGTGTCGTCGTGTCCGTAAGCATTGGTCGTCACACAACTAAATAAAGCGCTGTCTCTTCGGTCGGCGTTTCGGATAACTATCTCTGATTTGATTCCCTCGGAAACGATGGCCTCCAAGAGCTCATATCGGGGGTCATCGCGAGGATTGAACGTTAGCTTGTCTTTGAGCCACGAGATAGTGATGGGTCTATGGATCAATGAAAACAATTATAAAATAAATTAATTTTTGAAAAAACAAACACATGTCAGGACTTACTTGTCTCCAATGGCTTCGCATCTAATTCTCGCTTCGAGTCCTTTCCTCACAGTTTCGGCTCTGAATTTAGACTCAAAATGTGCGGCAACTGAGAGACAGAAGAGGCAAACATTAATAATGTTTTACACTGTGTTTTAGTTTTATGAAGAAAATAATGTAAAAAGCATTTATCATGTGTTGAGGGGATAAGTGCATAAAAGCGGTGATGAATGCATACCATTGACAGTAAGTTTGATGACTTTGCTGAGTCCGGCGCCGATGCCGTTAGTGGCGGCACACATATAGTAGCCGCTGTCGGCCCTCTGGGCGTTGTGAACGGCGAGCGACCCGTTCTCGTACGGACGCAAATGCGAGTTCGATGTAATCGACTTAAACTCGTTGGGCGGCTCTCGGAGTAATCCTTATGACAATATTATGACAAACATATTGAAAGCTTTAGTTTTTTTTCTCTCGGATTTAACTCAACGAATATTTATTTATAAATCGCTTTTAGAGACCAAAAGCAAAGACAAAACGAAAACAGATATAAATATGAAAACAGAGGCGAAAAACAAATTTATATTTATATATATTTCTCTTTTCTGCACTCTTTTGTTAGGGATTTTGTTGTCGACGGCTTTGGTATATAAGGTTTTATCCCAACATAACATACATTTCTCTTTCCTTTTATATATATTTTTTTTGTCTTTCGTAACAAAAATACATTAACTTTTATTACGAAAAAATTTAATAAAAGTAAGAGATTTCCAAAAACGGAAAAATTTATTTTTTTTCAAAGATATACTAAATATACTTTTTATATACAATATAGAGATTTGTTTGTTTTATTTGTATTCCGTTTTATTGAAGCAATAATTCTTGAATTATTCAAATTTATTTGATTTTGAATGCAAAATAAATACATTTTTTAAGTTGAAAATTTCAGTTTTATATTTAAATTCACGAATTTTCTATATATTGTCGTCTGTATCGAGAGCCAAATACAACATGTAATGCAAACATGAGCTCAAAATAAACACTAATTGAAAAACAGTTAAAATGTTGTTAACAATAATTAAATGTCATTGTATTTAGACTTCAAGTCCTGATTAATGTAAAGCTAATCATTAATTTAATTTTGTTTTTATGGTAATTCGAGCCCTAATTCTGATTAACACATACACTATATATTGAAATTCAATTTCAAATTATTAGTTATCCCTTAAACACAGGATTTCTGTTTACTTATAGCACAGAATCTGTAGTGAAATGTAATGTTTGCATTCAAATAACATTAGCTGCTATGCAGTGAAGTGCTCTTATAGTCGAAAGTTAACCATTATTTCTCACAATAATCTCTCATTTTATACACATTTTTAATTAGATCTCATGTCTGAAAATAACATCATTTTTAATCTATGGTTCTGTTATTTCAAGTCTTTTTTGTCAAAAACCTAATTATAATGTAAAAAACAAAACACTTTTTTGCGGACTTTTTCTTTAATTATCTTAAAATTTTAATCAAATAAAAGAAATAATTGAAATATAAAGACAAACATAAAAATAAATAGCAATTTGTGTTTTAAAGTCACAAAAAAGGAGTAAAAATTATTTTGAAATTCAAATCAGACTAAAAGTCATTTCACGGATTGAATGCCATTAATGTTTTGCAACGAATAGTTATTTTGCAAACAAATTCTGTTTCGCAAAACATTTCATCGCAAATATATATCTCAAGTAATCTAAAAGACTATTCGTTTCATTCTTCTGGCATTCATTGCCTTAACATTCAAACTAAAAGCCATTTTATTTTCCATCAGATTCTTGTTGTTGTTGTGTTGCCTTCAATACAATCCGTCTCTCTCTCTCTCTCTCTCTCTCTNTCTCTCTCTCTCTCTCTCTCTCTCTCTCTCTCTCTCTCGAGTTAATCCTACATTTATTTGAAGTCACGTCTTAAAAATGTAATATTTCTGGAAATCCAATTAAATTAGAAATAAAGAGAGATTTTGTGCACGAATTATGGGATTTTAAAATATTTTGCGTATTATAATAATATTTTTAATAATAAAAATGTTGAGGTTTTGTTTGGCATATAAATTGTTAATTAGAAAACTAAATTGAAATAAATTGAATTGTCTTAATGTGTGAATTGATGTGTTTTCAGTGCCCCCTCGTTGGCGAATAGAGCCCATCGACACGTCTGTAGTGAAGGGCAGGAATGCTATTATCGATTGCGATACCGATGCCTATCCTCCGCCCACTATTAGTTGGTCGAGAGCTGAAGGTAAGCCTAAGACATACACCATATGAGACATTATTTCGCTATCTTTCCACTTGATCTCTATATTCCGCACTCTTTTTGTACTAATATTGAAAAGATTTTTGTCAAAATCGAAATTTCCTAAACGATAACAATAACTATAAAACGACTCGGAGTTTGACTCTAGAAAAAAGGAGAGCTTATTATGCGGTAGTCTTACACTCACGACATAAAAGTGAAGTACAGATAAAGTGTAAGCAAAAGCCGTATCACAAGAGTTATATATTTTGCATTGAATTGAGTGAATATATTCTTTGATCACTATTTAATGATAGGAATAGATATACTTTTATTTATAAATTTGTTCGCCATTTAGTGTTTGTTTTTTGCTGTTATTTTTTTATTCAGAGAGAGAGAGAGAGAGAGAGAGAGATTTAAGACTCATTAAAATTTGATTTATCAAAAAATCTTCAGTTGAAGAAAAAAGTATAAAACAACAAAAATAACAACTCATTCTTCAAATGAAAGCAAAAATAAGTGATAGTAGTGTGAAATTCTGGGCTCAACTCATAGATTGGCGCAAAAAATATAATAATAAAAAAATAATGAAAAACTTTGAGTGAGATATAAGGAGGAAAAAAATATTTCTAATAATGTATAGTATGTTTGGCTCAACCCATACCGTGTATAATCATTGAGGCACTATGACTGCTACTTCCAGCTGCGTTTGAGGCCACACATGTATAATTGCCTGTCCGATGGATATAATAAATTCAATATTATATTTATGATATACAACCGATCGCATAAACGATGTGTTGTTTTTATAAAAATTTATAATTAAAATGTCATCGATGAAAATGCCATTGTATGACACCGTATGACATGACATACCCCTGTGGTCGGGCTGTACGGACTCGAAGGCCAGTGTCAGCGAGTATTCCGTCACATGAATTAAATTAGTTTTGCTTAAGAATCCATTCGTCAATTTGTGTCCGTCTTTATACCACTCGATCTGAGTTTTACAAGAGTTTGTGATTTTGTTTTTGTTTTATCGGACACATAAGCGATGAGAGAAGAGAATAAAAGTTCAGATCGAAAACAATTTGTTTGTAAAAAGTAAAAAGTTTTTACATTTGTTTTGTCAGTAATAGTAATGAATTTTGAGAAACAATGAAAGTGAAAGGAAAGGAGAGAGAGAGAGAGAAGTGAAGAATAGATACCTGAATTGGTTGATCGCCTTTGACAACAGTACACAACAAATTATATCGTTGTGATTGATGTAAGGATTTGGGAAAAATAAACGGTTCAATGATTGGCCGCACTGTTGGGATAACACCAGAAAATACCATATGAGACAACAATTTGAAATATTATACAATATTAACACTAATTATTTATTGCTATTATTCTACACGTATAGCGATTACTGATAGTTAAATCTCAACGCATTGTCTAAATTGAGTTTTTAAGTTATGGAAAAGCATTAGTAGTTAAATAGCAGTTATTTAAGTGATAATTTGAATGAATGTACAGTAATTATAGCGATTAAAACACCAACAAAAACATAAATTATTAATGTATGACATAATGTAATGATTAAAATCAATGGTCATTAGAAAAAATGAGAACCATTAGGGGTTCCATAAGTATAGTTTAGTGTTGAAGTGGTTTACATTATTAATAGTGTTTAATATATATTATATTTTTAATATTTGTTTTTCACATCAATTAACTTTCGGGAGTGAAAGGGAGAGAAGGGATGGAAAAAGGAAATAAATTTATGGCCAAAGAATGCTCTAAATTAATAGACTTTTGTCTTATCTATTAGCAAACATATGGGCATATCGTATACCACCTAAAAATGTTTGCACAAAATAGTCACTCAAATCACTTTCTCACTGCTATTATATAATGTATAACACAATAGGAGTGTTAACGCCATTAATATAATAAAAATACATTTTCACCCCAAAAATGGTTAGCGAATGGATAGGGATGTGAATGTCGAAGGCGTTAACCATTGATTAAATATTTATAAATAGCAATAAACGCGAGAGTTTTTTAAATAAAATATGTATTTTGAATTGACTTTTATATCACTATATGTCTTACCCAACACTTGCACGTATAGGTGTCCCTGAGCCGACTTCGCATCCTTGGCCTGTCGTGCGATACACGTATACCGGCCCTCATCTGTGGCCCTCTCCAGATCCACAACAGTTAGTGAGCCGTTTGGGAACACCTTTTGCCTGTGATTGTATGGCAGACGTACTCCTTCTGCACAATAAAACCGCATCAAACAAGTCATCAATTAGTTTGTCATGTGTTTGAAAGTGTAAAATACAAAAATTTTTACTACAAAATAGTTTTGCGCACAACTATATCATCGGATGTTAGAGCAAAAAAATTGCTATTTTTCTTAAAAAACAAAACACTTCCTCTCCTTCTTCTTCTCGTGAGTCTCTCTTCAGTCTCTCAAACACAACATTAAGTGTTGCGAAGAATTGGGAGAAAGATTTCTCACAAAAAATGATACACTTGTCTGAACTGTTTACCTCTCGTATCAATAACTATAGAGAATTGGCCGCCGATTCAGTATTTCATTGCCAATTATGCGCTCAAAAACGCATTTTTAATACGAGAATAGTTTTTTCTGCTTTTCCTTCTGGGCCTGAATTGTGATTACAATTTGCGATCCCATTGTCTGACTGAAAATGTGAGCAGAAATCTCCCAATTATGAGGTGAAAGGCATAAGTGATGTCAAGCAGAAAATAGAGGAAAAGTTTGTCCTAAAGTGTCATTTGCAGACATTATATGGAAAAGGCATACAAAGCGCTGGCAGTTAATAACAAGTTAGCGTCGGTTTCCCTAAACTTCATAGGCTTTTATGTCAATGTATTAAAAATGATTTGTCCCTTCAATGCCTGCGCGGCTCATATCATATCATATATATTGGGTTTAAATTAAATTAATTTATGAGACAAACGTGTCGTTGAACTTATCATACGATTCATTAATGACGCGTAAACTCAACACAACTGAGAGTTTTTCATTGTTATGAAATATATTGGTCTTCAATAGTGTACTCATAGTTATAGTGTATACGCAATGAATCGCATCGCATGGGAGAGACAAACACAGGATATAATGGTTAGACAAGTGAAGGCAATGAATACCAAAAGTGTATGGCATACGAGTGCCACAGTTAGAGATGACAAGTGCTTGAAAGGCATCCATTCATTATATAAATAGCATGTAATTGAGGCTCAAAACAAACTCTAGATAAAAAAAACGAGGACACAAATGCTAATCACGAGTAATTTTCTAAACGTTTAATTAATAGCACTGCAAATGACTAACACTTATCTTTCAAATACAGAATTAAAGGCAAAAACTCTTGAGAAGAAGAGGAAGAAGAAAACCCTCTCTTATTACTGTTTTTTGAGCAGTTTAAGAACAGGCAATAAATGTAATCTAAACACCGATTATAAACGCGATTTTTATGTTATATTTGCGAAAAGCTGTGTATTCGCTACTCTTTTACGTAATTATTTGTCGTCATATTTATGTTAATCTCCAGCGGAGAGAATATAATGTTTAATAATAGCTAATACTTTGCGACACATTACAGTTATGGAGAGAGGGTATATTACTGTAGTTATCCTATAGGTGGCCATCCTGTCCAGTCACTGTAGGCGAGAGGGCGGTGTCGTCAGTACAATCCGTACCCAGATTACGACCCGAAAGGCATGATATTAATGCGAGCCGTGTGTCCAACAGCGGTCACATCATTGGCTGCCGAACACGTATATAATCCTCCATCTGTTTCAATAAATATCATTAACGTCTTATAATAATGGCTCAAAACGATAGGCGATTATTACAGAGATTAGTCTTCACTTACCCTCAGATGTAATGCTGGATATATTGACATAACTGACGAGCAGAGCCTCGCGGGTCACATAATCGCCAGTCCTATACCGGGAACTCTCGGGCACCGGTATGTTGTCGTACAGACGCCAAGTGACCTGAGGTATGGGATTACCGGACGCCACACACTGTTTAAATTAAATGAAAAATGTTATATTGTTTTAATGTACCGTCAATTGAATGTGTGCTCAAAATAGTTGGTTAATAAACAGAGAGTAAGTGTTTAATCAATTTATTAGAGAGAAAGTCGGACTCAAATTAACTCAAATGAGTAGTTAATGCGATAAATATAATACTCGCCGTACGCTATGATAGGGCGACGGTATATATACATGTCTCCATATATTGAGTCCATTGTGTTGTGGAAAATAATAAAACTTATGTTTCCGCTCATAATTAGGAGAACTGTTATGTTTAGTGCTATTATAGCGAGTAATACATCATAATTAAGAAACATAACTCGTCTCTGTTTTTCTAAGCATTATATACACGAATATTATGTTTCAATTGCATTAAAATCCTATTTGTAATTCAATTTATACGACAGACACCACACATACAGTGCCGTACACTCGGAGCTAACTATAGATAAATATATGTCTGAAGTAATGCCTTAAATAAATGTCAAATCAAATAATGAAATCTACATTCAAAACAGGCTATAATTCTTATGCCATATCTGAATGTAATTATAAAGTGAGCGCAACTAATAACTAGTTCATTACAATTCACGCCTAATATCTATAATAAAGGCAATGATTTACTTATTTTTAATTCTTCACAGCCATTGAATCGCTCGACAAAAAGATTCCGTATTCTCTATGTGTTGTAATAATAATAAAATTTTCGCAGAATTTATGATTTTCTCAATTAAGAGATACAACACAAACACACGATTTATGTTTCGCTCATCTCTTATTCAAGTAATCCGTAAATTAAATTATTTGGAAAATAATTATAACCCTAATCTATTTATTGTGGCAATAAATTTACTATTTTATATATGAATTATATTTTTATATTTATTTCAAGTAATATAATCCTCAAACCGATAGTGAGATAACTGTATGTATTGTTTGAGTTAAAAATTATTAATTTTAAAACACATTAATCAATATTGAAAGCACTTGGTATTTGTTTGATGTATAAATTGCAAAGTATTAAGTCGACGAGTATAAGCTAATACACTCGTGGTATAGATTATAAGCCATTATGTAATCAATAATATTGTTTATTTTGTACAATAAGTATATAATATATAATTGAGTTTACGTTTGATTAAATTGAGTTCAAATAGAGAGCCCACTCTTTCAAAGCTAAAATGTTTCGTGATTTACAAGTATTGGAGAGAATTTTGTGGCAAATCATTGTCTGAACGCTCTTTGCATTACATTATAAACAAATGGATAACAATAACAACATTTTGTGTTTAGATTTCCTTTTCAGTGCTTTTTGTTGTTTTTCTATTGTGTTTTGTTTTAGTCTTTGTATTAAAATCTCTCGTCGATTGCCATTCAATCGACACAAAGACCTGAAATGAGATTCAGAGATGTCTATAATCTTATTGTAAACGATTCCGAAAGTATTTTCTCAATCGGAAAAACTAAAGTCATATGTTTTGGCATAAAATCGCATCAAAAGCCAAAAACACGAATAGATAGGGAATGAAAAGCGAGTATTACTTCAATGTATTGTATAAACAAAAGTAATGCTTAAGTAATGGAAAACAAAGACAAGAATACGTGTCGCATAAGAAAGTACACTCATGTGAAAAATTAATGTAAAATTAAGTTTCAAATTAACAGCTAATTATAAAATCAATTTTTTGCAACACTTTTGTCAAAGAAAGCAACAAAAGAAAATTTCATTAAAACAGTGTTAATATAAGTTATACAACAATTATATTCAGTGTATGTAATTGGCATACCTTTAATGATAGTGATTGACCCGGTTGTAGGGTCTGCTCGGAAAACGTTGACAAAAACACCGGCGCGTCGTCTGAATGTACCGTTAAATTGAGTGATAAAACAGCAAAAGAAAAGATAAACAAAGAATTAAATGAAAGACAAAAATAGACAGAAAAAACAATAGAGAAAGAGTCAAATGTAAAGTGAGTTATGCATTGAATTTTGATGAGAAGAGATGGGAGGAGGGAAAGGAGAGAGAGAGAGCCCTCGAGTGGAGAGAGTGGACGTCGGGAAGAGTTCGCAACTGAATTGTACGGTTTCGGGCACTCCAGTCGTGTCGCTCCAGTGGCTACACAACGGCCAACCCATTGCCACCAACAGTCGCATCCGATTACTCGCCAAAGATGTGCTCCACATCTCAAACGTCGAGCGCCGCGANGAGAGAGAGAGAGAAAGAGAGAGAGAGAGAGAGAGAGAGAATGAAGTGATGATACCTCCTAGCTCAATTTGTGCGCTCGCCTGCACTGAATCTAAATCATTGTGGGCTAAGCACTGATACATCCCTTTGTCGCGGCGCTCGACGTTTGAGATGTGGAGCACATCTTTGGCGAGTAATCGGATGCGACTGTTGGTGGCAATGGGTTGGCCGTTGTGTAGCCACTGGAGCGACACGACTGGAGTGCCCGAAACCGTACAATTCAGTTGCGAACTCTTCCCGACGTCCACTCTCTCCACTCGAGGGCTCATTTCGGCCGATAGTGAGGCTATTATGCGATAAATAATATATCAATATTTAGGTAAAGAAACAATTTTATTGCCATTCAGTTATATCTCAGTGAATATATCTCTCTATTGAGAATACAATGTGTGAATGTATTGCGTGTAATAGTGTTAGGAAATGGTGTGTATCACAGTTTATATGAGTTTCAGATTGTCTGCAAATGCCATGAATTATCGGCCGGAAAACAGTGTTTGAAAGTCATATACACTGACGGCTCGCTTAGAGAATCGACACAATCCATGAGTAAAAGCAAAGAATTTAAAATAAAAATAACAAAATTCGCTTCAAATACACAATGAATGAGCAGAAAAAGAGCCATTCATTTAGTGCTACATTCAATTGAGAAAAATTTTATAAATTTATACGAATTATACATTATATAAGAGAAATGATATACAGAAATATATTTTTCTTTATTAAACATTAAAGTAAAATATGTTGCAATTGATAATAAAAGTCAATAAGTTTTGATACATTCCTTTCATATATAATATTATATATTTTTGATGACATTTGCAAACATAGGAAATACATTAACTCTTAATTTGGATTTAAAGCTTAAGATTTATACAAATAATAGTCAACCAAAAGAAAGAGAAACAAAGATTTATACAAATAAAG
>CAJPIZ010000679.1:0-21841 GCA_905368565.1 Medioppia subpectinata
CAAAAGTGGCAAAATATTGAATCACAAAAAACCGTATATTTCAACAAACAATATGAGGACAACAAAAGGAAAATAAATTTCATTAAAACATAACATTTTGACAATAAATAAAGGCATAAATTTAGTGGAGAATATGGATAGGGATGTTATATTAGTTTTAATTTAGTGAACGACTATTACTATAATATTAAATGAAAGGCTCGTAAAACATAATAAACATTTATATCGTAAAAACTCGGAGAAACTTTTTTGTGGCATTAAAATAGTTTTCTCTCACGAATACTCACATAAGTTATGGTTTAAATAAATAAAATAATATTACAATTAATACTTTAAATGGTTAAAAATGTGTTGTTTGCTTAAAAACTTGATAAATATTTCAAATTCATGTAATCAACACAAAACTCAAATACCAAATAACACACAATTATATCAATTTTTTGTGTGTTTTGTTTTGCGTTAAAACGAAACTTCAGAAAGAAATGTGTGAAAACTATGGCAACAAATGTATAATCGATTGGAGAGAGAGAGAGAGAGAGATTTAATATCATAAACTCATAATAATTTATAATCATATGGAAAATAATTATTAATATTTTATCACAAGATTATAACAATAATGCAACAAAATTAGTGCCCAAAAAAGATTGAATTAGATTTTTATAACATTAAATGTGATGAATATTCTTACGAAAAACATGGGCTAATCTATGGCTAAAACATAAGCAAAATGTTTGAAGTAAAGTACTGTACTATACAATACATGATAAATAGTAATTTTAATTTAATGGATCGCAGGTATTATTACGTGAATGAAAGATATTCACCCATAATTGATGGCAAAAAAATAAAGTCTCGCCTTTTATTTGATAGTAAATATTTGATAGGAATTGCGAGAAATATAACGTAAATATATAAAAATATTCATTTTACTTAATAAATAGTGGAAGGGCTGGGGTTTTGCCGCTATTTTATTTGTAATATTTATGTATTTCGGATGTGATATATAAGGGATAAACCGCTATTTGTTACACAACTATAGTTTATATCAATTGAACGTATGTTTGATTGTATTTATATACTGTCACACCTTTTGTGCAATTATTAAAGTTTTGTTGATTTTAATTTTAATCATAAATATAATATAAAATTTTATTTTATAAATAAACAAATAAAAATAATTACAATTAAATTAAAAATAATTAAAATATCTAAATTTATTTACGTAACTATAAAAATTAATAAAATAGATAAGAACTTATATAACAACAGATATAGACACTGCTTCAAAAGTACAGTGCATTCAAATTGCATTATTCAATGATCAGATGTACTGAATATATATACTTAAATATATACTTAAAATTATGCTTTCAATTCTTTTATCAGACAAATTGAAAGTCTATTCAATACATTAGATAAATTAAAAATATCACACAATTTCAGACAATTTGTGTTATATTTTATTCAAATTTAATAATCCGTTAATAATTCCGTTCATAAACGACAGAAAGGTTGGGGTCTTTGTCGCAGTCTTTGGCTTTTCTTTTGTTGTCCTCATATTGTTTGTTGAAATATACGGTTTTTTGTGATTCAATATTTTGCCACTTTTGCCGAGAATTCATTTTATTGACAGTGTTTTTGGTCTCCGACCCGACATCTGGCAAATCGATGATATTCTTGACCAACACTTTGAAGGGTTTGTCCGACTCTGCAGTTAATTGTTGTCTTTGATTTGGGTTTAACTGTTGGCCTAATTGTTGACTTAATTGTTGGCCTATTTTGCGTTTATGGCTCACATTTGTCGTAATTAATACTTTGGTAATCGTATTGTTTTTACTTATTTTAATAATTCTTGACGTTTGGGTCTGTTTTGGATCAGTTGTGGGCATTTGTTTGCCGGACATTGAGTTTCCACTGTTTGTGGGTTCGCTGTGAAGGCCGATGTCTTGCAATACTTTTGTATCGATTAGATTCAAAATGGATTTCAAATCCACGTTATTCTCGATATATAACTTGTCGTCCGATTCATCGCTTCAAACTCAAAACGCAAATAAGCATCTATAGAAATTGCGCAAAAGTAACTGGTGATTAAAATTAGTGTTTAAATCATATTAAAGTAATTTAACTTAAATTAGTCTCTCTCTCTCTCTCTCTCTCAGAGAGAGAGAGAGAGAATAATTTGTAATAAAATAAAAATAACTATAAATATTTAAATGTAGAAATGTTTTAGTAAAGGAAACATTTAAATTAATTAACAATATTATACCCGAGTTTTCCCTTTGATTGTTGTCAACAAACATATGAATTAAATCTGATTTTCGAAACTTTCTTTCTGACGATTTCGTCGTTTGAATTGTCTTTCGTTGGGATTCGTTATTAGTTATAATTAATGGACGAATAGTTGTCTTATAAAACATAAGTGACTTTTGAAGCGAGGCTTTAGTTAAATTAATATCAATCTCTTTGGAAACCGCTTCTGATTCGACTAAATCGTCGTCCATTTCAGGCAAAGATCCGGGTTTTAATGATTTCAACACAATTTGCGATTTAATGGGTACTTCTCTTGTTGTCATTGATTTAATAATTTTCTCGTTGTCTTCGTGTCCATTAGAGGGAAGAATATCTTCTTCTGAAGTAATTGTTGGCAATATTATCATAGAATTCGCGGAATTAATAGTTGGGTTTTGTGTAGTCTTTGTTGAAATAGATTCAGCGCTTTCCTCGAGGTCTTCGTCTTCATTACGGATAGGAATACCTTCTTCTGTAGTATACGTTAGAAATGGATCCAAAATAGTTGGAAATATTGTTGATATTGTCGTCGGTTTGGAAACAACTTCGGGATCTTCTGTGGAAAGCGGCGGTGAATCCAATGTAATCTCTATTTGTGTCGAAACATTGAACTCATCGTAATTGTCATCAATTGGTGATAAAGTGGACGATAAATCGAAATTCATAAAATCTGTTAAATCTGTGGCAATATTTAAATTTAACGGCAATTCTGTTATATCAGTCATATTTGGCGTAAATGTTAATAAAGTTTCTGCAAAAGTGGGTTCAATGGGAGTAATAGTGGTTTCAATTGATGTTAAGTCGGGAATTGAACTCAAATCCGGGGCTAAAGTGTCGTTCGCATACAAAGGCAATGAATTTGGTGTTAAATTGTCGGAAACCGTATTCATGTGATGGACTACACTCTCAATAACTTTTCTATCGTGAGATTTGTTTTTATAAATTTCATCAAAAATGGTTTTGTCATTCGACGTAATCGTAGTGTCCGTTAATGTTGGGTCCGTTATAATAAAATCAATCGTTGAGTCGATACTAATACTCGAATCGGTGGCCAAAGTATTGGTAGAATTCTGTGAATCTGTTATTATAAAATCGAAATCAGTATTCATTGCATTGTCTTCGGATTTAAAAATTGCATCTGTTTTTCCAAAACGTGGTTCAGTCGGAGTAATAGTCGACTTAATTAGTGTATTGTCGGCAACACTAGAATTATTTTGAAGCATAGGATTTATGAATACAACACTTGATTCAGTCGGTGTAATATTCGGTTCTAGTTTTGAGTTGTCTGTTATTACGAAATCAATGACTGAGTCCATACCTATACTCGAATCGGTAGTTAAAGTACTAATAGAATTCACTGAATCTGTTATTATGAAATCAAAGCCTGTATTCATTGAATTGTCTTCGAAGTTAAGAATTGCATCAGTCTTTCCAAAACTTGGTTCAGTAGAAGTATTAGTCGATTCCATTTGCGGATTGTCTGCATTAGATTTTATTGTTGAGTCAATATTTAGAAACGAATTGTTGTCTAAACTATTGGAAGAATACGTATTGAGTGAATTGGCTGTTATATTATCGAATCCGCTCTCCATTCCAATGCCTTCGAGCGGAAAAATTGCATTATTATTGTCACAAATGGTTTCACTCGGAGTAACAGTCAATTCCATTAAAGGATTGTCTGAAACTATTATTGTGTTGTCTGTAACTTCGGGACTAATGGTTGAGTCCATACTCATACTCGAATCGGTGACAAAAATATTTGAAGAATCAGTATTCAGTGTATTTNTCTGTAACTTCGGGACTAATGGTTGAGTCCATACTCATACTCGAATCGGTGACAAAAATATTTGAAGAATCAGTATTCAGTGTATTTGCTGTTATAGTATCTGAAACCGTATTCATTAAATTATCTTCGAGTTTAACTCGTTTATCAATGTCCCAAAGACTTGGTTCAGTCGATGTAATCATAGTTTCTATTATTGTGTTGTCTGTAACTTCAGAACTGGTGGTTGAGTCTAGACTTATACTCGAATCGTTTGCGAGAATATTCGAAGTGTCAGTACTGTCTGTATTTGTAATAATGTTTTCTAATATTATATTTTCTGTAACTTCGGGACTAATGGTTGAGTCCATACTCATACTCGAATCGGTGACAAAAATATTTGAAGAATCAGTATTCAGTGTATTTGCTGTTATAGTATCTGAAACCGTATTCATTAAATTATCTTAATATTCGAAGTGTCAGTACTGTCTGTATTTGTAATAATGTTTTCTAATATTATATTTTCTGTAACTTCAGAACTGGTGGTTGAGTCTAGACTTATACTCGAAAACGTTACTAAAGTATTTTGTGAATCATTATTCGGTGTATTTGTTGTTATATTATTTGGACGGGTATTCATTTTATTAATATTTAACTTTAGGCTTGTATTCTTGTTTTCAACATTTGGTTTCGTCGAAGTCATCGTTGATTCCATTAATGTGTTATTAATGACACCAGAATTAATTGATGAATCGAGACTTATGCTCGAATCGGTGGCTAAATTATTCTGCGATTTTTTATTGAGTAAATTTGTTGTTTTATTATCGAAACCGGTTTTAAGCTTTTGTATTGCATGAGTTGTCTTAACACTTGCTTCAGTTGGAGTTACTTTAGTTTCCATTTTTGTGTCGTCCGTAACATAAGAATTGAGCGTTGATTTCATACTCGAAGCGGTGGTTAAAGTATTTGCCGCTTTTGTTTTCAATGCATTTGTAGTTATATTATCGGACCGCGTATTCAATTTATTAATTTCTATTTTAAGCATTGCATCAATGTTTCCAACACTTGGTTTAGTCGTTGTAACAGTAGTTTTAAATACTTTGTATTTTGTTACTCCAGAATCTGTGGTTGAGTCGAGACTTATACTCGAAGCGGTGGTTAAAATATTATTAAATTTAGTATTGAGTGAATTTGTTGTTTTATTATTAAACCCGATATTTATTACATTGATTTTGAACTTTAAGATTGCATGAGTCGTTCCAACACTTGGTTCAGTTGGAATAAATTTAGTTTTTATTATTGTGTTGTTTGTAACATAAGAATTAATCGTTGAGTTTTTACTCGAAGCGGTGGTTAAAATATTGGTTGATTCCGTATTGAGTGACTTTGTTGTTGTAATTTTGGAAGCGGTAGTCATTTCATTGACTCCCAGTTTAAGCATTGCATCAATGTTTCCAATACTCGGTTGAGTCGACGTAATCGTAGTTTTTAATGATTTGTTGTTTTTAACACTAGAATTAATTGTTGAGTCGAAACTTCTACTCGAATCGGTGGTTAAAGTTTTGGTCGCATACCTATTGACCAGATTTAGTAGTGGTTTATTAGTTGTAAAACTTTGTACTGTTTTGGTCACTAGATTTGGAATATTCTTTACTTTTATATTAACATTGGATTCTTGAGTCAATGTATTCTGCATTTTAGTTGTCAATGGATTGACTGTTGAAAGCTTTGTTGATATCTTGTTATTGATTTGTGTTGTATTAATACCACTGTATTTATGAGTCATTTCTTTTGTTTCATTTTTAATATTCTTATAACGATTTATAACTGAATTATTATTACTTTTATTTTCATTTAAAAGTTGAGTTATATTTTGAACTAATGTTTTGTTCGCATATTTATTGGAATCCTATTTGAAATTCAAAATATAAGAAATTAAATGAATAAAATTTATCAGAAATTATTTTGTATTATATTTACTTTACTTGATTTTTAACCAATTTATTATCAATTATGACATTATTTGTCTTATTTCTATTCGTTTCCATTTTTTTCTTCCATTTCGCTAAATTATCTTTTGTTAATTTGTCTGAAAATACAATTCACTTATTATTTAACATAGATGTCAAATATTAATTTTATGTTTATAGCGCAGTTAAAATTGGAGTGGGATATTATTTAAGTTTGAGTTGTGGTATTTTTAAACAAATTTAATAAAAAAATATTAAATTGTTGGTTAAATGTAAACCCAATTATTTATATACAAAACAATGCAATTCATTGTCTATAATGTGTTGTGGTTCCCGAATAATCACCCAAAGAGATTGTGGCTAAATTTGATTAACAAATTATGTCCCCAATAAATTCCCAAATCAATTTTTAATGATTTATAATTTTTATGTATTAAACTAAAAGCAGTTAACTATTAAATTTTGTTTCCAATATACAGTACATTAAAAAAAGTAATAATTACCACGTAGATAATCGTTTGTCATAACAGGCATATGCATGGGATTTATTTCTTGATACTTATTGGCTGTCGTCGTCTTTCCGGTTATCCTATTCTCTGGTTTGGGTTTCCATTCACTCTTCCAATCAAATGAATTGTCGTCTTCTCTATCGTTAAATCTATTCATCCATTTCTGTGGCCTCTCTTTTGTTTGGCTTATCCTTAGGTTTCTTAGTCTTTCATTTGATTTCCTTTTCTTGGCTCTTGTTTTACGCCAAACGTTGCGATCGCTATCCGTTTCAATTGATGTATCAGTCATGGTATCGGTGTTTGCAGCGCAGCCCACGTTCGCCACATCTTTACCATCATTTCTATGGCTCTCTATTTGAGACAACTTTTATATATAATTATAGAAATATTGCGTTTATATGTTATAAAGACTATAAATACCTGATTATAGACATTGTGTTGGCGTTCGCGCGGTCGCCAGTAATCCCACGTAGACTTCTGGATGGGGTAGTGATGCGACTCATAGTCTACTTCATCTAAATTCAGATCCAAATCCAAATTCAAACCATTTCTGAGTCCCAAATCAAAACCGTCACTGATTTGAACGATTAATGTAAATAAAATGCATAACAAATACATTAATATGGTTTTTATCATTATTTCTGTATTTATTGTTTACTAATGATTTTATTTTAATTAAGTAGTAATTAAAAACATTGAGTTGCGCTAAAAGTTTCTCATTTTAATATATTTTAATTAGAAGTTAATTTAAATAATTTTTAATATATGCTACAGTATTACTAATGGCCTATTAAGTGCACTTCGTGTAATTATTTAACCGGTTATATTTAAATCTCTCAAAATTAATTAAACCAATTTATATATTTATTTTTTTTATTAGTTTAAGACCAAGTAATTTAGGCTAAAAGTGTTAACTAAACAATAAATAGCATTTTTGAGCAAATGTTATAAATTATAAATTGCTTACATTTGACAGCGTTTAGGATTTACACATATGAGTAAAAACTGTCATTAGTTTACATTAAAGCTAATGGACCATTGTGGTCATTTAACACTCCTATTTAAACACAATTCAATTCATAAAACAATTCATAAAACAGCAATTATAACAATTAGTTACTAATACATTATTTATAAATTAATAATTCTTTAACTTTTATTCATCACAAAATTACAATATAAATAAATGTTACATGAAAACAAATGAAAACATATTTCTAATTGCAAAAATACATAACTAAATTAATTGAACTTTATTGATGCAACATTTAGTGTGTTGCACCATTTTCAAACCATTTTATCAAAACGACGTTTACTAAGCTTGCGACCTGACTTGGGCGCAGTAGGTTCGGGGACAGCGCCCCCACCGGCGGGTATCGGCGGCGCGTTGTTTATCGCATTTTTCTCAGTTGTAGTCGTAGTGGCAATAGTGTCGGTAGTGATGGCGGCGCTAGTGATGGCTGCGGTGGCGGCAATGGGGACAGTGGTCGGCACCGCCGGCACGTGTGCATTGATAGTGATGGCTCCGTTACCATCATGAGTGGAGTCGTGGTTCAATTCAGCGTCAATTTCGTCCAACAAATGACCAAGACGGTTTTTATCGGTCACTAGCTTATCCAACTTTTGATGTATTTGTTTGCGTTCATTCATATTAATTGTCAAACACAATAATTATAACAACTATATACCATATCTACATGTTTTACATTATTTACCATCATAAATAGTTGTTTGTTGATGTTTTATAAGGTGATGTTATAATCACATTACTTAAACCCTCAACTTAATGGAAATAATTAAAGTAAAACATGTAGAATAACGTAGTTATAGGGCATCGCCTATACACGTATACTATACTGTAAAACATGTATAAGTTTGTGGTGCGAGTGTTACCTTGTCCTGTATCCTTAAGGGCGAGACCATAGGCGTGAGTACATTGAGCAACAAATTGTCGATATCATGCTTGACTGGTGTGGACACGACTGCCGAGTACTTGGCGCGGATCCTATCCTTCAATTCATTCAAATGTTTGATTATATTATTGAATTCGTTGTCGTTTTCGGCCTTATTATGCATTTGTCTCTCGAATATAAAGTGTTTGATTTGATTCGACAAATCATTGAACTCTTCTTTACTCTTCTTTATCTCTTCGCTCTAAACATAGTATCAATGATTAGCGCAATCAGAGCACAGCATCGCAACTATACAAACTATTTTACCGGTTAATAGCAATAGCATAAGAGTTAGTATATGCACCGATCATGCCATTTAACACATTTTTAGTTTAACTAAATTTACAAATAACTATTCAATATTTAACTCTATAAATAACTAAATGTGACTATTTGACCTAGATAATCAAAATTTCAATGAATTGATGGCCAGAAATATACATAAAAACTTGACAAATCATAGAATGAATTACATTCTAGAAGATCCTGAACACAGAATCAATATATTTCAATAGAAATATAATTACAACCAAATTATTACGTATATTATAGCGATTATAATGTATTCACACAAAGAATTGAGATATTGAACACATCTAATCACTCAAAATCAATCTAAAAGCATAATAAATTATGTTTTGTTTCAAAAATTGTATATAAATGTAATGTTAATATTATCATTAAATTAATAAATAATTTATGTATTTATAACCAGAATATAAATATTGTTTTACCCTTTTTAATAACTAGTAACTACACTAAAAATAACAGTAGTAACTACTTGGGGTATAACTTAAACCCTATTGTGCGGTGCATGTAATGAGTGATTAAATTAAGACATGAATGCAATAATGGATTGATTCAAACCAGCGCTGCTGTGTTGTGGGCGTCTGTTGTGGTGGCGGACGGGAACATATCCATCTTCGCCTGATGGGCCACTGGACTCGAATTGATCACGTGTTGGCTCGAGTTGTCGGGCGCCGGTGCGGGTCCGCCGAAGAACATGTTCAAAACGGTCTGATGGTTCGGGTCCACTGTTGGCCCGGCCTTTGGCGGCGCCGGTGTTGTGGCGTTTGATTGTTGCGCAGGAATGACATGTCCGGTACCGTTTGCCGGCGCGGGTCCGCCGAATAACATGTTCAAAATGGTTTGTTGTTTCGGGTCCAGTGTTGACGTGGCGTTTGCCGGCGCGGGTACGCCGAACAACATGTTCAAAATGATTTGCTGGTTCGGGTCAAGTGTTGTCGTGGCGTTTGGCGGCGCGGGTCCGCCAAATAACAGGTTCAAAATGGTTTGTTGTTTCGGGTCAAGTGTTGACGTGGCGTTTGGCGGCGCGGGTCCGCCAAATAACAGGTTCAAAATAGTTTGCTGGTTCGGGTCCAGTGTTGTCGTGCCGTTTGCCGGCGCGGGTCCGCCGAATAACATGTTCAAAATAGTTTGCTGTGTCGGGTCCAGTGTTGACGTGGCGTTTGCCGGCGGGTGTCCGCCAAATAACAGGTTCAATACGGTCTGGTGTTTCGGGTCCAGTGTTGTCGTCACTTTTTGCGGCGCCGGTGTTGTTGTGATTGTTTGTTGTGAGGGCGCGACTTCGCCGAAGAATAGATTCAAAATCATCTTGGTCTGTGCGGCCACAGCCGACGATTTAATGACACTGCCGGCGTCGAGGGCGGGCGCCGGGCCGCCGAAGAACATGTTGAGCATTGCCGGGTGATTGGGATCCGCTGTAGGGCCCGCGTTGTGCGGCGCCGGTGTTGTTGTGACAGTTTGTTGTGTGGGTCCAAACATACTCATCTTCGCCTGTGCGGCGACGGCCGACGATTTTATGACACTTCCGGCGTCGAGGGCGGGCGCGGGGCCGCCAAAGAACATGTTGGACATTGCCGGGTGATTGGGATCCGCCTTAGACGCATTGGTGTGGTGTGCGGTGGTGTGGGCCGCGGGTGTCGTGGAGTGGGCAGTGGTTGTTGTGGCGGTCAGTGCTTTCATGTTGACGGGACCAAACATCTCCATCTTGGACTGCGAGGCCACGGGAGTAGACTTAATAACATGTGCGGTGCCATTGGGTGGCGCCGGACCGCCGAAGAACATGTTGAGCACTAAGGCGTGTTTCGGGTCGATTGTTGTGGATATATGTGGTGCCGGTGTTGTTGTGATGCCCTGTTGTGTATTGTTGGCCGCGACACTCATTTTCAATGTTTTGTCCGCTGAGTGGTCAGTGTTGTTGTGCGCGGGTGTGGTCTGGGATGTGGTCTGGGGTGCATATGTGGTGACCACCGGCGCAACAGATGTTTGTTTAGAAATGTCGTTATTTCCCGAATCGATGAGCGCTTTGGACTCATTTTGGATCAATTGTTTGAGTTCTGTGAGCGTCGGTCCCGAAGTCTTGGACCGATTGGACGCTTTGCCCCGAATATCGTCGACTTCATGCGCGTGACTCACACTTTGGATCAATTGCTGTGACTCTTGAGCGATCACCGATCGAATGTCTTCGAACGCCGAACCCTTCGGCTTATGTGCGGACGCCTTAGTGGTCACACTTTGGCCACTGTTTGCGGCCGTTTGTTGTGAGGCGGGTGTGGTTTGGGGTGCAGTTGTTGTCTATACAAAAAGACATTGCATTCGTTAAATAATAGTCACAACTTGTGGTCAATTATGTCACAACAATTGATCCAAAGCTTGGGCCACGCGTACGAAGTGGACGAGAATCGGAGCGACGCTCACGGAATCTAAAACAAGTGATCGCTTCCGGTGTCCAAAGCGCTCATCAATTGTGGTAAACATTGTTTGACAATCACTTACTGTTGGCGACGACTGAGGAATTTGGGCCAAACATTGAATGTCTCCCTCGAGATCATCGAACTCTTCCTCCAAAGCTCTCTCATTCTTAATCAATTGCTCGACCTTTTGGGCCATTAATTAAAAGTAAATGAATGACAACCAAAAGGGATGAAGTGATGCATACCTTTCCTTTGAGAGGTGGGGGAACATTGGCCACATTTATGGGCACTTCTGTTGTGGTCTGGGTGTGTGGCGCCGGCTTCACAACGCTTGCGAACATCTCTTTGGGATAATTCTTCTTCAGTTGGTCTCTAATTTGGGTGACGTTGGCGTTGAGCCGATCCAAGAGGTCGGCCTCCAATTGGGCGTTATCTTTGTTATGGCTAATGTCCTTGATTTTTGCGACCAAGTTCTTAATGTCCTGTCGCTCTTTCTCCAGTCCACTCAACTGGTGGTCACAATTAGATAAAATGCCAGTAAATATGATATTCATTGACCCAAATTTTGATGACAATTGAAATTTAATACAATTTTAATTAATTTCCAACAAAATGAAAGCCATTTTCATACCATTTGGTTGATAGCTGGCGGACCTTCAGGAGACTTATTGGGGGCCGCATTAGTGCCCGACTGGTCGACGGGAATACTGTGAACATAATTGACAATTATGTATAACTGGTAACAGATAATAATCGATCTCATATTCTTTGGGACAGAGATTTGTCTGACAAATATAATTGTTTTTAGGAAATATGTTCACTAATGAAAACTAATTAATTAATTAATTTTTAATTAAACAGTTTCAGTCGTCACTAAAATATAATTAATAATTTCCTGCTTAAAAATATAGTTTAATTAATTTTTTCGCAACTTATAAAATCAAATATAAAATCTATTGTTAAGTAATTTTTCTAACATTTTTAACAACTTTTAGTTTCAAAATTAGATATAAATGTTTGTTGCCTTACATTCTGAATGTGATAATAATTTTATAAATATGTTTATTAAATTGCATACATTTATTAATGAAATGATATTTCATGAGGTTTATAGATTCAGTCGGCCACCCCTGTATGGGAAATAACATGGAATTGCATGTTAATCCTATGACATAAACTTAACATGGGACTAATGTATAGCAAAAATATTTATATTATATTTTTATATTATATTTTTATTGTAAAAATTGATTTAAAACTAAATAAAGTTTGTTTTCTGAATATAAAAATTTTTAATAAATAAACAAAGGAATAAAATTGACGTTAAAATCGCTCCATAATTGCCTTTTTCATCCATAATTGGTGTCTAATTTAAAACTGGCCTAAAATTAATAAAAACTTTACGTTAAATACAAATGTATATTAAATGAACAAAACACTATAAAAAGTAACAATATTGATGATTAACATGGTCATTAAACGCTAGAATGAATGAATACCTTATGATAAGAGAAAACTATCGTCACTTTGTTCGGCTTCGTTTGATTGGTCGACATTCAAAACCGTTCTTTTCATAAATTGTCTTAATTTGTTGAATTGTGGAACCGATTGTGCGACCGGTGTTGCAGATGTTGTTGAAGTAGTCGTTGTCGTTGTAGTCGGACTGTCCGCCAATTGATTCGTTTCTGATTTACTATCAGTTATAACCTGATTGTAAGGATCGACAGATTTATTAGTGGTAACAATTGATTTGGTGTTGTGTTGACTCCGAAAAAGGTTACGACGGGATTGCATAGCGTTTAAGAGACCGCCTTCAGAATCAGGGGTAGGGCTGAGCCCTCGTCTCGCTGACGATTTTTTAAATTTCAATTGTCTGTTGTGTTCATTCGTGGTGTGAATGTCTCCTTTGCCGTCATTCTTGCCAATAGTTTCCATCACTTTCTCGCCCAAAATAACGGATTCATTGATCATTTTATTTCCCATAGATTTGAGTTTACTTTTCAGTTGATTCCAACGTCCACTCGAAGCCGAATCACTCGAAGTCGAATCACTCGAAGCCAAATCACTCGAAGCCGAATGACTGGAAGCCGAGTGACTGGAAGCCGAAGAATTCACACCATTTGTTTCAATCGTTTCCGGAGATATCGATTCAACCGATGGTTTCTCTGATAGAGAGGACGACGACGAAGACACTTCGAGAACAGATCCCACACTACGACCATTGGTGCCATTCATTGCGTTATTGCCATAAATTTTATTAAACTCTCGCATACTATCCTTAAGAAACTTGTTGTAATTTTGCAAATCATTGAAACGACTAGAATTTGTCACTTGTATATCACGAGTCATTTCCTCCGATTCCGATGACTGTGTGGCCAATCCATTGGCCGCGTCTGCGGACTTGACTCGAGACGATTGTCCCATATTATTGTCGGACGAAACAAAAGTGTGGTTTAATGAGTCCAGTATTTGATGTGCGATCTCTTCCGATTGGTTCGTCAAACGGCTCTTCATATTCGACAGCCGTTTCTTAAGGAATTCATTCAAACGAAGCTTGTATTCACTCGATTCGGTCACTACTGAACCATTTATTGTCAACGAATCAACTTTTGATTGTGTGTTTGTGTCGTGAGAATTGTCGCCTAATTTTGTGCCCAATTCAACCGATATATGACTTTTTATATCCGTTTGTTTGTCTTTATTGACATCATTTGCATGAGTGGTAGCGTCGCTCTCGTGGTGTGGCATCTGTTGGTCGTGTCCTTTGACATCGACTGATAACTGGTTATGCATTTCATTACTTGCATTACTAGTGTTGTCATCGTTTTGATGTGAAGTTCGTTTTCGCGACCATTTCCTTCTCAAACCTTCCGCCGATGTCTTCTGCTCTTGTGTTTTGTGTCTTCTTAATGATTGTGCGGACACAGACTTATGGACGGATTGTTTGGCCTCCGTTTGTAGTGACTGTGATGTCTGTGGCGTCGCCACCGTTTCTGTTGCCCAATGACTGGAAGCCGAAGAATTCATACCATTTGTTTCAACCGTTTCCGGAGATATCGATTCAACCGATGGTTTCTCTGATAGTGAGGACGACGACGAAGACGAAGACACTTCAAGAACGGATCCCACACTACGACCATTGGTGCCATTCATTGCGTTATTGGCATAAATTTTATTAAACTCTCGGATACTATCCTTAAGAAATTTGTTGTAATGACGCAAATGAGTGAAACGGATAGAATTGGTCACTTGTATATCACGAGTGGTTTCCCCCAATTCCGATGACTGTGTGGCCAATTCATCGGCAGCGTCTGTCGACTTGACTCGAGACGATTGTCCCATATTATTGTCGGACGAAACAAAAGTGTGGTTTAATGAGTCCAATATTTGATGTGCGATCTCTTCCGATTGGTTCGTCAAACGGCTCCTCATCTTCAGCAGCCGTTTCTTAATAAATTCATTCAAACGAAGCTTGTATTCGCTCGAATCGATCACTACTGACCCATTTATTGTCAACCAATCAACGTTTGATTGTGTGTTTGGGTCGTGAGAATTGTCACCTGATTTTGTGCCCAATTCAACCGATAAATGACTTTTTAGATCCGATTCTTTATTAACATCATTTGCATGAGTGGTAGCGTTGCTCTCGTGGTGTGGTATCTGTTGGTCGTACTCTTTGACATCGACTGATAACTGTTTCATCTGATTATGCATTTCATTACTTGCATTACTAGTGTTGTCATCGTTTTGATGGGAAACTCGTTTTCGCGACCATTTCCTCCTCAAACCTTTGGTCGCTGTCTTCTGCTCTTGTGTTGTGTGTCTTCTTCTTAATGATTGTGCGAACACAGACTTGTGGACGGATTGTTTGGCCGACGTTTCTGCGGTATTAGCGTCCGTTTCAAACAATTTTGCGGTCATTTGTAGTAACTGTGATGTCTCTGTCGTCGCCACCCCTTCTGTTGTTAAATGTTTCTCTTCTAATGCATTAGTTGTAGTCATAGCCGATATTTTGGTCTCTTTTTCAATATTTGTTGTCTCAGTAGAAATGTCGTCAGAATTAGTGTTCAATTCTATAGTTTTCGATGATTTACTTAAAATCTCTGCTAATTTGGTATTTGTTTGCAAAGGAGTGGTCGATATATCGATTCCTTTAGAGTTATGATTCACTTCAGAAGTCATTGTCGTATTATTGGTTAAATGAACGAAGAATTCATTGTTTATTTCTCTCATCAAGTCTTCAAACCCAATGTTTTCTGTCTTTGAATTTTGAATCAAAGCTTCTGTTATTTTATTCGTTCTTTGAGTCAAATCTACTTCTGAATCACTAGATTTCTCAATTGATTCTGTGGTAACTTCTTCGGCCTTAATTGATAGAGTGGTCGATGTCTCCATCACTTCGTTATAATTGGTTGTTATAGTTTTTGATGAAGTTTTGTGGGAACCGACCGCTGATTCACTCCGTGTTTTTGTCTCTTCGTTTGTGTCAAACTGTTGTTCAAATTCTTCAGTTTTCTTCCTTAATCTGTTACTCCATAAACCAATTCTTGGTTTGGAGTTAATTGTCTTAAGAGGTTTAGCCAACAATCCAATGGTTCCAGTGGTCGAAGTTTGATCTCCAAGTGTTGTCATTGAAGTGGTCTCAGGTTTAGGAGTCACTGTTGATGTAGTTGTCGACTCAATTAACTCAGTATTCAATGATTTACTAATTGACAAAGTGGTCAAATGATGTTCAGATTCAGTAATAATTAATGGTTTAATCGGTGTCTCAATTGCGTGAATATTGATATTTCTCGCAGAAGTCTTTGCCGAACGAATGGCTGAATTTACACGCATTTCATTGTGTTTCTCCTGTGCTCTTACAAACTCATCTCTCATAGCCTTTGTCTTCGCTCTTCTCTTCAATAAATTTAACATTAATTTTGATTGAATGAACTTTTCATTACTGTTTGTCGTTTCAATGTCTAACGTATCGGTTTTGGTGTCACTTTTTGTTGGTGTAATTGTTGTATCAACTGATTCTGTGGTCAATGGTGTACTAATTGACAAAGTGGTCAAATGGTCTTCAGATTCAATTGCATGGATATTGATATCTCTCGCGGAAGTCATTGCCGAACGAATGCCTGAATTTACATGCATTTCATTGTGTGTCTCCTCTTTTCCAAACTCGTAATTTATAGCCTTTGTCTTCGATCTTCTCTTCAATAAATTTGACATTAATTTTGATTGAATTATCTCTTCATTACTAGTTGTCGTTTCAATGTCTGACGTATCGGTTTTGGTGTCACTTTTTATTGGTATTGACACAATTGTTGTGTCAATTGATTCTGTGGTCAATGGTGTGTCTATTGATGGTGCGGTTGAATGATCGGCAAACATACTATCATCGGTGGTCACAACAGGCGATGGGGCGGTCGTTAGCGTCAATTCCTGTAGTTTAGTATCAGATTCGGTGACAATGTAATCAATTTCTATTGATTTAGTTCTCAAACGTTTGGATTTATTAGTCGCACACTTGTTATTAGGTTTGGAGGGTATGGGCGGCGGACAAGTGGTGGCCTTCATTCGGGAGATCTCCTCTTCATAACTGTTTAGCTGTGATTTCAATGTTAGGATCATTTGCTTGAGTCGTAACACTTCATTGTTTTCTGATTTCTCTGTGAACATCGAGTTTAAAACAAAGCTTTGTTTAATTCACTCAACATTTTGGTGTCAAATATATTAATGTTGTCAACAAAACACATACCACTCATCGGAATAATGACCGGTTTATCGGCCACTTTCGGGTCTCGTCTCTTCATTTTCATATTTAAATCCATTTCCTTTTTTGGACACAAAATAAATACAATTACGAATTGAATCAACAATTTTGCGGATTATTTGCAATTTTGCAAACAAAGACAATACCAAACGTTTGGGAACCGGTGTATAAGTGATATCAAATCCCAAGCCTTTTATATCCATAGTAAACGGCTTTATAGTTATCTCAAACTCTTTGTGAGGGATATGTAAACCAGGTTTTCTCGGTGTCATCTGTCGTGCCATTGAATCCAAAGTTAAACAACAAAAAACAGATTATAAATCGGCAAAGAAGTGAAGTATCGGGTCATCAGAGGTAAAAGTGATTACCCTATTGTAGTTGAGAGTGAATGGGTTGGGAGGGCTGACAGTGACCACAACCGTCGGAGGCGTAAACCTAGTGATAGGATTTATAGTGAAGTCAGGGATGGGTTTGATAGTGAAGTCAAACCCATTAAACCGTTTGATTCCCGGGAAGTCGTCATCGAAGTCGGGCTGCGGTCGACACCACACACCCCTCGGACCGGACACTGACCACAGACTCCACACCACCAATGCCTGCGCCAAACACAGCCAATACAATGACATTTCAGCAAAAACTCTTGAAAAGTTGTTGTGTTTGTAATGCAAACCCAATTAATGGCATTTAATTATCATTTTGTACAACATTTTGAAAGCAAATACTTTTTACAATTTTTTAGTAATAAGTTTTTTGCGCACATAATGTGTAAAATACGGATTCAATTGATTGATTGATTCCGTCACTGAGTCTAACATCAGATGGCTTTGAAAGAGGCGCTCCTTTTATTGCTTTTCAAGTGTTGCGTGAGTCGAACGTATCGGTTGTCATGACAACACCAAACAACATATATTGCACAATTGTGAAAATACAGACTATACACGATAATGTGTTTTCATACTTATCAAATAACTAATTTAATAATCAATAAAATTGAATGTAATTTAATTAATATTATAATAAACTTATATTAAAAGAGGATTGCAATTGAAACCCACTATTAAATACTGATATAATAACACTATTGTGTAATAGTTGTGTTACCAATAGCTATGATAAACTGTACATAACATCCAACACAACAGTATTACCGCTAAAAAGAGTTTGTTTTGAATTATTGCCAAAATTGTGGCACAAATTGTGGACACATTTGTAGTGAAGTATCCGTTAGAGTGAAGACAAACAGCACTTCAGACAATACAAGACATCAGTTGTGACCACAGATTGTGTCCATCAGTTGTGACCATAGATTGTGTCCATCAGTTGTGACCACAGATTGTGTCCATCAGTTGTGTGGTTTAATGAGTCCAATATTTGATGTGCGATCTCTTCCGATTGGTTCGAATATAAGGCCAAAAAGTTGGGCAAAAGTGTTGTACTGATAGAGTCGGGTCGACATCTCGGAGGCGTCACATCGGGTGGACTCGGATTCACCGATTATGGAGACAAGTCTGCGATCATTGGTTTAGCCGAAGATTTTTATCACAGAATTGGTGTAAAATACGGCAAAACGACCGAAACGTATACTTTTGAACCACACGTCGCGGAAGTGGTCTATAATTCATACATAACTGAAGCAAATGTTAGCGTTTTCTTTGACTACAGAATTATTTCGGCAAAAATTGTCGACAAAAAAGTCGAGTCAATAGTTGTCGAGAAATCAAGTGATTCTCAGATCAGCACTAATGTTGTCATTACGGCTAAAATGTTTATCGATTGCAGTTATGAGGGGGACCTCATGTCCAGAGCCAACATCTCATATACTTTTGGTAATTGTTTGCAATAAATCTCATTAAATAATTAAATTGATGTCTTATTAGGTCGAGAATCAAATGCATTGCACAACGAAACACATAATGGCGTTCAGATGCTAACCAAACACCAGTTTCCCGATGGTATCGATCCGTATGTAATTCCTGGCAACAAATCGAGTGGTCTTTTGTGGGGCATAAGTGATGAGACACTCGCCAGACAGGGATCGGGAGATAAGAAGATTCAGTCATTTAATTACAGGATATGTCTGACAAACAACAAAACCAATCGCATAGACATCACAAAACCCGATAACTATAATCCCCAACACTTCCAACTCCTGATCCGTTTGATTGAAAAAACAAAACCGAAATCAATGCGAAGTTTTCTAAAACAAGATCTAATGCCTAATCACAAGACAGACTTCAATAATGAGGGACCGTTTAGTACAGACGCCATTGCAATGAATTATGAATATCCGGACGGATCTTATGAGACGAGAAAAAAGATCGTTAAACAACACGAAGACTACAACAAAGGATTCTTGTATTTCGTTGGACACGACCCTCAAGTGCCCCAACACTTAAGGGATGAGATGTTGACGTGGGGTTACCCTAAGGACGAGTACAAAGACAACAACCATTGGACGCATCAGTTGTATATCCGAGAGTCGCGGCGAATGAGTGGTCAGTATTTAATGACTGAGAGGAATGCTTTGGGAACAGATGTGGTCACTGATGGTATAGCTATGGCATCGTATAGAATGGACTCACATAACGCTGAAAGGGTTGTTGTGAACGGAATGGTCAAAAATGAAGGCGACGTTCAGTGGCCTCAGAACTACCCGCACCCGTATCCGGTGTCCTATGGATCAGTAGTGCCGAAGTCGAGCGAATGTCACAATGTTTTAGTGCCGGTGTGTCTGTCGGCCACTCATATAGCGTACGGATCCATACGAATGGAGTACACATTCATGGAGTTGGGAGAGGCCTCAGCCGTCGCCGCAGTCATGGCTCTCGAGGCCAACACTTCCGTACAAGAAGTCGACACAAAAGCATTGAAAGAAAAACTCAATATTAAATAACTGATACAAAGTTAGAAACATATTATTAACTTAAAAATAACATTTAAAATACAATTTACATAAAAATAATTGACAAATAATGTAATAAATGACTGAATAATTAAATCGTTAAAAAGTTAAATATTTAGTAAAAACAATAAATTCATAACTGAAGAAACTGAACCAGTCGAAGCCCATGTTACTTCATGAGCTGCTTTGTCACGAGCTGTAGGTTCACCAGCTGCTCAAACTGGTATTTGACTTCCGAGTCGTGAGGAAGTAGCAGCCATGCCTGGCTGTCAAACCTGCAATGGATGAGTGCTTTGAGTGTAAACTTCATTAACGACATCCTATATCTGTGGCACACATTCTTCGAGTGCAGGAACTGCTCGACGAAATTGCTGTTCCGATGGATGCGATGGTTGACTCGCGCCCTCTCACTCTCTGTGGACCACTGGACGTGTGGTTCCGTCTCATTGATCGACAGCTCTATGTATTCGCTGCTGAGGTCCGCGTGTTTCCAGAAGTCGACAATCGGTTCCACACTTAGTATCACTTTATTCACCGACGAATTCATGTTGAATATCATCAGCTCTTCCACGGCATAGGTCTTCACGTATGCCTTCGTTTCGGTCGTCTCTTCGCGGAATTGGAGCCGTATTTTGTCCGAAGAGGTGTTGTATTGGATCTTCAATATGTTGTCCGACAGTTGTCCGGATCGAGCGCTTCGAGCAGTGGATCCCAAGAGTGACAACACGTGTATGAGGTCTGAGAGCCGGAAGCAGACGCTGACCGGCATCTCCTCCGAAGACATGTGATATCGGGTGAAAAGCGAGCGATCGATGAAACTGTTGGCCTGAAGACAGAGGCCTGTGTCCTGACACGTGAGCTTCAGTCCTCTGGAAGTGATGGCCATAACTGTGGTCTTCATTATGTGAATCGATCGCAACATTGCTATCAATTTCTTCGGATCGCAAATCTCGGCCTCAAAGCGGAACTCATCGTCCGATTCGCTCGACATATCACTGATGGACACAATCTGTGGTCACAACTGATGATTATGTGAATCGATCGCAACATTGCTATCAATTTCTTCGGATCGCAAATCTCGGCCTCAAAGCGGAACTCATCGTCCGATTCGCTCGACATATCACTGATGGACACAATCTGTGGTCACAACTGATGGACACAATCTGTGGTCACAACTGATGGACACAATCTGTGGTCACAACTGATGGACACAATCTGTGGTCACAACTGATGTGTTGTCTTCACTCTAACGGATACTTCACTACAAATGTGTCCACAATTTGTGTCACAATTTTGGCAATAATTCAAAACAAACTCTTTTTAGCGGTAATACTGTTGTGTTTGCCATTATGTACAGTCTATCATAGCTATTGGTAACAAAACTTATATTACACAATAGTGTTATTATATCAGTATTTAATTGTGGTATTCAATTACAATCCTATTGTAATATAAATTAGTTATAAAATTAATTAAATTACACTAAATTTTACTGATTATTAAATTAATTATTTAATAATTATGAAAACACATAATCGTGTATAGTCTGTATATTTACAATTGTACAGTACATGTAGTGTTTGGTGTTGTCGTGACAACCGATACGTTCGACTCAAGCCGTGAAGACAACAGCATTGATGAGAGAGTTGTCGTAATTTATGACTCAATGACTTAACAATTATTGTTTTGTTTGATTGAGTGTTGAAGACGTGAACTGAAGACTAAACAAGAGATCAATTGATTGATTAAGTGATGAGCGAAGAGTTGGATGAGACGATCGGCGATCAGTCGGTGTCGGTCGGGAACGGGACGGACGTCGGGGTCGGGAATGGCGTGAATGGTGTGCCAAACGGCACCTCAGGTGACAAAGAGAAGACATTTGTGCTGAAGAAGTGGAACTGCTGTGCGATGTGGTCGTGGGATTGCGAGTGCGACACGTGTGCCATATGTCGGGTGCAAGTGATGGACGCGTGTCT
>CAJPIZ010000680.1:0-21836 GCA_905368565.1 Medioppia subpectinata
TGTTGTATTGATTCACTATTTTCTCATTTGAAACATTCACTCAAAGAATTATTAGTTTAGACGACATTTTAATTGTCTTTTTTGATGAAATGTTGATATAATGTTAGCATTAATGTCATCAACTCTTCTCAACACTAGTTTCCATTAGACTAATGAATAATTGAAAATAAATATCAATTTGAAACACACTTTCCTATCACAAGTTTGGAGTAGGCATTCATACAAATGCTCACTACATGTAAAGCTTTATATTAATGCCATTATTATTAACACACAATCGGTTTATTGAAATTTGTAATTAAAACAATATATTTTAGATTTTTCATAACATACTGTATATTTGGCATAAGAAACATGATTTTAAATTGAAAATTTTATATACAATATACTGTATATCAATGTTGAAATTTGTATTGGATTTACAGTTTCAATATATTTATTATAATTAAAGGAATGACGGAATTGAAGTCAAAATATATACAGTTTTAGATATTTTCAAATAGAAATTTAGAAAATATGAAAAATTTTAAATCCCATTTTATATTTTATTTATTTATTATAGAATTCAATATTTATGATAATAAAAAAACACTGAAGAAGAGGTGGAATCCTAAATAACAGACTAATAAAAACTCAATTACAAACTTGATAAAAATACACTTTTAAGAACCAAGTGTAATTTTCATTCCGGACTAACTGTACTAAATCTATTGGTATATATTTAATGGAATTTCCTAATAATAAATTGAAAGCTTTTGCCGTTCCGTTCATGAATTGTGTTGTGTGACAGACATTCAGTCCTTTTACTTATATCTATACTTTACGGTTGAATACAACACTTGTATTTAGTCGTCGAGAACTTTGAAGAAAATATTTGTTTTAAAGACTCCAATATTATTATTATTTTTATTATTGATGTCATTTGAATGGAAATGAGTTTCCTATAGAAAAATCGATATTTTATTATTTATCATGAATTTTATCTATTTTGTTGATTGAGTTATTTATTTTGAGTGATTATTTTGTCCAACAATTTATAAAAATTTGATATATTATTCAATTGTTGGCCAATTATTGTTTGGCCAATAATATTCATTACTAATTATTTTTGGTAACAAATACTCTCATTTGCTGAGTGTCTGAAGAGTTTGATTAAATAAAAAAGTTTTATTTTCAAATTATACGCGACTTAATAACAAATTTTATTACTTAATTTGATTAGAAATCCATTCGTTTGATGTCTTAATGGAATCTCTTTATGTTTTTTGAAAGAATTTTATGATAATTATAGGGAAAAGAAAATGTTGACAAAAGCCGAGTAAAAAAGAGAGTTCTACTCTAAAGGAGAAAAAAACTGTTGTAAAAATCGATTCACATTTTACAGGATTAGTGACAAAACGTTAGATTTGAAAAGTGAATGAATCAATACATTTCATGAATAGCGGAGAGTTTAGTATCGATTGAATTGAAAGTGTCCTTAAGAGAAACGACTGGATTCGCAACTCGTGTCTCTTTTGATCCACTCTTCGCTGCTCTTCTCCTACTTCTTCGTCTACTTGTATTTGCAAAGTATTCAATACTAGGTATTGAAGTATTGAATGCTATTCTTGAGTCTCTCTCTACTTTGCTCTTCTGTACTCTACTGTATATACCATTACTTTGCTTTGATTGCACTTATTCTCAAACCTGTCGATCGCAATATTTCATATTCTTGTTTGGCATCCGAGTTGTTGTGCATCTCATCTCACATGCGATCATGTGATACATTCAAAGAGGAGAATGCATTTACTCTCTCCAACCCTTAGGCCTATCACTTCGGCACACAAGACAGTCGACCCAAATATAGTGATATTTATATAGTATTATGTATTTTGTGACTTAAAAGAATAGATGAGTTTGAGTTATGTTCACATGTGATGATTGCAAACATAACATATAAGTTGAAAATAAATAATGAAAAGACTCTCCGAAAAAACACAAGAATTTGATTATCACTTAAATCAGCGAAAATTCCCAAAAACCAGAAATTTAATTAAAAAACCTAAAAGCAGTGCTTATGAGTGGTTATGAGTGAAACGTTTAGTATAAGCCATTTGTGCCATCAATTGAATTAGTCGTCTTGTGATCAAAAGCCAAAACATTACTCTTGTTTTATCGATTAATTTCACAAAAAATATTTGTTATGATTTCTGTTTCTTTATTATTGTTTTTAATTCTCAGACATATTAGACATCAGATGTTGTTTTTAGTCTTTACATCTCTAGTACTTTGCTTTTCAAAGCACTCGAAAGCTTTTAAGCAATAAATTATTGAATGAAATTCATATGAAAAACAATGGGTTTTTAGAGATTTAGAGATCTCATGCCATACGAGCCATACATGAAACACAACCATTGGTTTAAATGTAATATAAAAACATATAATAAAATGATTTATGAATGATATAAATATATGTTATATTATAATATAATTCTTAATAAAACAACAAAAGGGCTGATTATTCACGAAAATGCATGTTTTGCATCATTTTCTAGCTTTAGAATAATTTATCCAATGAATACACATATGAAGAATATGTCATATATTTTCAATGAGTTTTCGCTGCAAAATAAATAAATGAATTTTATTATTAGAATTAATTTCTAGATTTAAATAATTGATTGCATTTTCTCTTGTGATCCGTCACTGCGTTCACAGTCACCACCAAAAGGCGCAACCATACCATACCGTCCTAAGCCGGCTATGCCTCCAGTGATATTCGCTGGCGGACAGGCCTACACAATACAAGGACAGTACGCTATCCCTCACCCCGATGTAAGTATTCAAAATCATTTCTTTGACTCAAATCATGAACAGTTTTGATGTCAAATATTTGGTCATATTTTTATCGGTATATACCATAAGTGCTTCTGTAATGCAATGCTTAACACCAAAGCAATGCATGTCTTTATATTTAGAGCTATTTTTGAATTAAACCATTAATTGAGTTTCAGTTTTAATTAATCCATTGATTATTTTGTTTGTTGTTCGCAAACTATTTAGTCTATATTTTTATGAACAATATGTAATTTTATTTCAAATCACACCCCTTTTAAAAGGCATAAGCAAAATACAGTTTGACTGAAAGCAACCCTTTTTTCTTAATTAAATTGCAATGAAAACAAAAAATGCACTGAAAGTGAACATACAATGTATTGATTGAAGTGTCAATTGTTTGTTGATTGAAATGCTCTAAAATACTATAAGACAATGAAGTACTACTTTGTAGTGAAAAAATAAATGGCAAATAATAGCACAATTCGGTCCTTACCCTCCAAATAACTGACAGGGTTTATGTGATCAACAGTGTCACGGCTTAGTCGAGTTTCCCGCATCGGGGCTGCAGATCGGAAACACTGCTTTTGTAAGTGATTTTAATTCAAACAACAACTTTTGCAACTTATGTATTAAACAATTACTTTCACTCATCACTTGCCACCACTATATCCGCCATTTATTCTGACCAATTGTCACACGTATTGCACCGTTCGGTGCGATACACCTGTCTTTCTCTCTGTCTCTCACTATCTCTCACTTGCTTTCTCTCTCCCGCTTAACCTCTGGCCCCCATAACCCATAATCAGGACATTTTTCCGCCGAAACATTTCTAAATGTTGATCAAAACCCAATCAAACAATTCCTTATTTTCTCATTCAATTCCACAAACAATTCAAACCTCTATTTTCTTTCTCAATAAAACTGTGTATAAAAATTGGATGTATTTATTGTTTGTCTTATTGTTTAACTTATCTTTTGTTTTCTCTCTTTGTTTTTCGTCCACTAAAACAAAATTCAATTTTGATTAATAAAGTAATGATTGCTTTTTCGCACGTTATTTGAGTTTGACTTATCGTGTAATTAACGATTTTATTGCCAATTCTATACTTATTCTACATTAACCAATGGATATATCATTTAATTTAATTATTACTAAAATCATAATTTATATTTTTATATATTCGGGTAAGAAGTGGTTCTCAAGTAGTAGTTGTTATTAAAAAAGTCAATTCATTTTTCCCCTATTTTTATTAGTTATCATATTTATAGCAGTTATGAATAGAGAATTGTATTGTCGCTCAAAAACCAATCCAAAAAAAATTATTCAAAATCAATACTAAAAATATTAATCATTAAAAAAAGTTGATTTATTTGTTAATAAAATGCTTAAAATAAAGGCTCAAATTGAATATCTGGTCACTCATTGTTATCCTCTTTCTCCTCATCTCCTCTACCTATGGCTCTCCACTTCCATCAAATGATACAATGAATATCTCAATGACATAATGAACAGCTGACCAAGTTGCATAGACTGGCTCTACAGCATGCCCCTCTCCTTCCCGGGCACAACGTTGGGACCCTCAACCCTCAAGGTATCCCTCGCTTGTCTCAACGAATCCATTCCTCTACTATTCATTCATTTTTCTAATTTTTCTTATCATTAATTCAATTCAATTTACTTTACGAATCCCTCTATTAAAACACTACTAAAACACAATCAGTTTATAAATAATTTTTGGCAATTAATTCACTTTTACTATTATATGTTTCCCTTATGTTTCCTTTGGTTTCCTTTATTTTGTTGCCATTATTTAATTCATTTATTAATACAAATAATGAACTAATTTTATAAATCGATTCAAAAGGAAATTTGCCAAAAATTATTCGACAATCAATTCGAAGAGAACTTAATATAATATATAAAATGAGAAATGAATTCATATTCAATGAATTTGTTGTAAGAATTGTTGTGAATAACGTGTGAATTGTCTAAATTGTTTACCCCTAGCCCTGGCAACTTTGGCAGCAGCCAATAGTATGGGCCAACCCGGCGCAGCCACTCCTGCCCCAATGGCCCCTTCAGCCGCAGCCACCACCGAGATGAGTATTCCCAATGATTTAATCGGGTGTATAATAGGGAAGGGCGGCGCCAAAATTAATGAAATTAGGTGAGATGATTCGCACCATGTTGTTAGTGACCATTTGGCTAATGGGTGTTGACTACACTATGATGTACTAAACATTGCATTGATTGCAGGCAACTGTCGGGCGCCACCATTAAAATCTCAAACTCAGAAGAAGGTTCAAAGGATAGAGCGGTCGCCATCTCAGGCACACCTGAGTCTATAAATCTGGCGCAATATCTAATCAATACGAGGTAAGCCATCCCTTCATTCAACGCTTTGCTCTATTACTTCCTCTCCATATATATATCATATACAGAATATATATGACAAGCCTTTATGAAAACATATCAAACACTGACTCTAATGACAATTATTAATATAAATCAATGAATCGATTCTAATGTTTGTCTATCGAGAAGAACAACCTATCATTTAAATTGTTGTATATATTTATTATATAAAGCATTCATTATTTATGTATTTAAATGTGAATTCATTTTGAGTCGATCTTAAATTATGCTATGATTTGGTGGACAATATATTCACCAAAAACCTAATAATTAATTCAAATTGATCCACAATTTTAACAATAAAACAACGAAAATGTAATTGATTTGAATATTAATAGCTCTGTATTATTAGAAATTAATTATTTATGTCTAAAGTATATACAACTGTACAATGCATTTGTCTTAGAGTCGATGCAATCGATGGGAATATATTATAATTTATTGTACAATAAACTGCGAATCGGGTATTAATAGTGTACATACACTACACTATACACAGTGTGTACACCATAGCCATAGCCATTAAGCACCGGTTACTGAATATATTGTGCGCACCGACAGAGACGGACGGAGCCATTGATTTTGAACAATACGTTTGGGAATTATATAATTAGTACGTGTTTGGCGTCCGTATAATTAAATACTATACACTATCAAAGCAAAGCCCACTCTTAATGTGCATATATTTTATAGGCATTTAAAATAACAAAAATATATCATTTCTCATTATTTATTATTTGAATGTCTTTTGCATTTGTACTCATTTTACGAACAATATATTTATTGTCATTAAAATGAGTTTACGATTTACAACAAAAAAACTGATTGTCGTAATCGCTGTTAAAAACTATATAAACGTGATTTTATGAGCGCATCTTCGCTGGCATTTTATACGGACTTCAGACACAAGACATTGATTTCTACAATAAATAAATCGCCGAAAAAAGACCCAACAATGAGAGAAGGCTTTGGCTTTGGTTTTGGACCAATATTTGGGGCGTTGTTGAGGTGTTTTCGCGAAGAAGTTCCACTAAAATCAAAACATCTATTTCTCAAATCATTAACTCAATGCCCTTTTTCTCCAATAACTAACTGTTCGTCCCATTCATCCCTAACACCAAAAACTACAGCGATTTGTTGACATAAATCTTAATTTCGCATTCATTTTAACGCAAAAATATTTTAGCAAAATTTTGCTCATCTCTTAAATCAAACCTCTTATCTCAAAAAATGTGAACATTTATTAACTTTTTTCTCCGATTATTTTTCTATTCAACACAACTGAAGCAAAAATGCATTGCTTTGTGTGTAGAGTACGGGAATATCTAATAAAATATAGTACATTATATAATATCGATATTTATAGCTCAGCTAAAACTGTAGTGTCTTTCGAGGATTCATTGATGAAAGTAATAAATCATTAGAAAACATAGTATTTTGTCATTTATTTGATTACTTGAGTTTTTAAAGCTTTGCGATAATATTAAACTCTCATGTTTTTTAAAATTTATAGATTCTCTTGAAAATTATCCATCAATTTCTAGCGCTATTAGAAAATACAAATAATGATAAGTTTTGCTTGTCTTCATGTTTACCATATATTTTAAGGATTATAAGTATTAATTATATATTAAAAACAACTGTGAATTGTTATCCGCAATAAGAATTGATTCAAATAATTCTCTTATAATAAAAGTAATAATATTTAAAATTAAAGACTTTATGAATTGTCAGCATTTTTGAGATACGAGAATACAGTGAATATCTCGTCAAATATGATCTATAAATATGAATAAATATTCACATTTAAAGAATTGTTGTCATTCCAAGACATTCCGAGCTATCATTGAGTTGTCCTTATTCTGTGCCACCAGTGCTTTGATCGCACTCTAAAAGTCGTATTGTTATCAATCTATCCTCCATTCCCATCAAAATACCAGAGCTTTGTTGTGCACAACACTCTCTCAGTTCTAGTAAATCACATCTAAAACTACTTTTAGCTCAACTTTTTTCACTTATCTCTCTCTCTCTCTCTCTCTCTCTCTCTCTCTCTCTCTCTCTCNCCATTGTTTCTCTTCTCCCCATATATAGCATGGAATTACACAAGAACCTGCCCCTCTATCTCTCACATATAGTCATTCTTTTTCATGCCTTCACTTATTGTCTCTTTTTCTAAAACTAGCTTTTCTTTGGATCTAATTTTTTCCTTCCATACAATAGTTAACTACATTTCTTTGTATTCCCTTTTAATCTCAATTTGAGAGCTCTTTTGCAAAACATGTTTCATTTGATTTCATATAATATATGAGAACTGAATGGTTAATCATAAAGAGATACCAATTAATCCGTAAGCCATTGCACCGGCACTGCATCCGAACTTTTCATTTAATAAATATTTTAATTTCGTTTCTCTAATACATGTTGTGTTTTGTTTATTTGCTGAACTAATAAAGTAAATACATTTTATATAATAAACAGAGAGTAAAAATAAATTCATTTATGCACTCAATGCTAATACTTCTCTACATTTTAATTCTTTACAATTTTCATCTGTTGTCCGTAAGGATGGGGACAACAATACATATGTTTAATACATGTGTATTATTCCATGTATTATTCGTGTACTATACATACAAAATGGTGTCAACTATTGACAATATTTGCAAAAATGGACGAAATTCATATAAAGTTATGCTTTTTTATCAATGTATTTTAAAATTATAGAAAATAAATTATGATTTTAAGAAATATTTTAAGAAATAAAATCTAGGAAAATAGCCATCATTTTAATTTATAGATAAGTTCATAGAATAACATTGCCTATTGGTTAGCATTAGCTTCTAGTTCTTAAGCATTGTATGTAAATAATACACGAATAAAACATGACAAAATTGGCAAAATTTTGTTTATGTATGATCCCATCCCTAGTTATCCGACTTTTGCTCAATTTATTTAATTTGTTGTTTCGTTTTAATTGATTTATTATTGAACAGAATTTTATCATAAATAAATGATGCTCTACCAGTAGTTTATGTTTTTTGTTTTAACTTGTTTTTATTTGATTTTATATAAATATATTTTAATTCTATTTTTACTTTAATTAAGCTAAGATTTTAGGTAAGAATATATCAAACAATAATTAATTAATTGATTAGTTTGAGGCAAAAAAGCACTCAAACCCAACACTTATGTCCAGTAATGTTGGTTTGCTGTCAGAGCCTATCTTTTCAGCTCTATATCGACCGATAGTTTAGGTTAAGGACACTATCTCTCGGTTTTAGTGCTTATTCCGAGTGATTGATTGTAACCTATCATTCGTCAGGACTTTATTCTCTGATAATAAATTATTTATCTCTTAATTAAAACCCAAATTATTATTAATTGATTTGGAAATTATTTAAGAAAGTTTATTTGTGTAGATTTTTTTCCTCAGTAATAGTTTTTTTAATGTTTGCATTTTCTCAGTTCATGTAATTTTTTCAGATGACAATTAACGTTATTTTTAGTACTTTTTGTTACTTTACATAATGATTGCTAAAAATAAATGTGAATTTCTGCACAAACAATGTTTTGCACAAATCTGTTCATAAGTTCTGAACGCAAAACGGTTTTCATTTCTGATATTGTGTTACATTGAAGTCAAACACTAGTCTGACTCTCATATAATTCAATGGATGATATGAAGCACCCGTTCCTTCGGTTAAGGTTTCTTCAAGTATTGAGAATTGGGTTTATGTTTTGGTCTCTTCTCTCTGTCTCTTGCTTTAGCTCTCTGTCTCTCTGTGTGTCTCTTTGCTCTGTTGGGTCACTTCTCGCATTGATTTATCCCATTGTTTCTCTTCTCCCCATATATAGCATGGAATTACACAAGAACCTGACCCTCGACCCATCCTTGACAGCCACCCCCGGCAGTGGCACTGCAATGACCCGTTGCCTGTCCTCGAACCCAATGGCAATTCCTTTGACTCAATTGGCTGCCGCAGTCCCCGCAACCGCCCTCTCGGGTGCCCTTTTCACGACTCACGACCTCAACAACGTCTTCAACGCTAGAAATATAAAATCGTTGACAACCAAAATCCGTGGCCAACCGACCGCTGCGACCGGCGCTGTCGAGAACGGCAACAAGAATAAGACTGACCGCAAATTCACGCCATATTAGACTCCTATAGTCACTCACTATTGGCGCTAATATTTGACTCTTTTTACACTATTATTAATATGAGTACTAATATTAATATTATTATTAATTATAATTAATGTCATCACTAATGAGACTTTGGGACCCGATTCTAACGAATCACTCTTTAAGATGTATTTTATGAGATATTTGTAAAATATGATTGATATATATATTTATCGGTTATATAAAGCATACGTCTATTTCACACTTACAAGTGTTGAAATGTGTAATGTGTTTGTCTTGAGATCCATTTGGATCTGAAGGTGAAAAGTGCTCACAATCTCTGGCCAAATGTTTTCCCCAATCTTTTAGTTTCCAGTCATAAGTCTTTGTTGAGACGAAATGGATGTTTATTTTAGTTTTTTTTGTATTATTTTATTATTATTTAATGTTTGCGTCACATATATAACGATTGTCGAGACCTTTCGAGTCTCGATATAGAGTCACAATATATTCATCGAAATATCATATTTTTTAATTTATACAGTATTTCAGTATTTGAGTTGTTTTTAAATAGCGATCAAAGAAAACCCGAGTGTCAGTTGATTGTGAGCTCTGATCCCAGTTTTGTCAGAATCTAATGTCAATTGAGAACAAGACTGTGATTTCATTTCACTTATAATTTAAATGATTAAAAACACAATATATAGAAATTAGTTGTCATGTTGTGGTCATAACAAATAATTGATTAAATCGTTTTAAATATATTTAAAATGGTTTAAATCGATGTACAAAAGAAAGAATAATTTACTGATTAGATGAGCAAAAAAGTGTGATTTTGTTTGTTTTAGTTATAAGAAAAAATATATCAATTTCTAGGAAATTATTCATTTAGTGATTAAAATATTTATTCCTATTTATAGTTGATTTAAAATTATTTATTTAAATAATTTATTAAAAGTATAGATAAATATGATTTATAAAAGAATTTTGAGAAAAGTATTGAACATTATTTTCAAACATATTTTGTTGAGTTGTCATAATTTGATTGATTGGATTGAAGTTTTCATTTTTTATTCATTTAAGACTCTCTTCTTCTATTAGTTACTGTTATTTTTGTTAGACTTATGTTTTTACAAGAATTTTAATATTATTTATATATATATTATATATAAAATATTTTCAATTTTATTTTTCTTTTAATTTTATTAGTTTCTTAGATAAAGACTTATTATAAGACTTGTTATCTAATGAAAGGAATCTGTTTTTCGCTAATTTAGTTGTAAATCGAGAGCAGAATAACTGTTCATTTAATCTAATATTTCTTTAATTCAAAACTCAAATAGTTGTCCGACAAAGAGATCTTACTATTGATATCAAATTGAATTACTATATAAACGATATATTCATACAAATAAAACCTTAATATCAATGTATATTCTAATTGAAAACAATTGAATGGTCTTTAGTTTCTATGAAAATAGTTTTCGTATTCACTAAACATAAGAATAAATAAATTGATTAAATAAAAAGTTAATATAAATATATCCATGAAGTTGTAAAACATGTAAAAGTGGTTCTGAAAACGAAAAATGAGTTTACAATTAGGAAAAAAATAAATTATTTGTGGTTTCGATAAACATATCAAATGAACACAAATTTCCTTTCATTTTAATTTTCTCGTCACTAAATAAGTGGTAGAAAAACATGTAAAATACAGTATAATTTACGACAAATGCTGATGAACTGAAAAATATGTTAAAATATATTCTTATTATATAATATATTTGGTATGGAATTGAAGTATTGGTTTTTTCAGACTTCACGGCATGTATTAAACGGACAGAATATTATTTCCTATATATTCTGTTTATAAGAGATTTCTTTTGTTACAATTAATTTTAGTTAATATTTGAAATTGATATTCAAGAATAGTGTTTGATTGCTATAATTTTGATTACAGTATTGTTTTTAAATTTCATGTAATTAGTGATCATTTACTGTAATTTTGCTGTAATTCATTCATTATTATTATATTATATTATATTATATTATATTACATTTAATATATTGTCTTACTTTCAATGATAATATTGTCCATAATTGCAGTTCACTTATAATATCAAACAAATGAGAATCTCTATCAATATATTTCATATATTAATAAAATTTAAGAATATATACTCTATTTGTTTTAATTATTATTTCTTATATTACAATAAATAATTGTTATATAAGGATAACATTCACATAAGAATTGATGCGATTATGATTTTGATTGATTCAAAGCAATGCACATCCTATTGGAGAATATTCTTTGATCAACACTTGTATTACTATTGATATATTTTTGGCTTTTTATTATTGAAAGTAGACTTTTTGAGATGTACTGAATTTTTAAAAGTATATAAATTATAAATGTAATCAAACAATTGATCTTTAATTTAACTATTCTTAAACAAAAATAAATAATTATATATTAATTGTCTATTCATTTATGAAAATACAAATATGTTTTAAAATAAATAAATATATAATAATAAAGTGCTAAAAGTGTCAGAATTATCACATAATATGAAACATTTTTGGACATTTTGTAAACTATTATCAATGTTTTGGATATAACCGTTAAATTCATTGAATTATTAAATATTAATGGTTTTTTCAAAACATTTATATAACAAGTTTGTCTCTAATAATAGAAAATTTAATAAAATTGAAAACATTTTAAGAATTTTTGTTTTATTTTTCATAATATTTTTGAAAAAAATGAAACAGAAATCCAATTTAGAAATGTTTAGTAATATTTTTGCCGTTCAAAGCGTCCCTAAAGTCTTCAAAATAAAGCAATTTTATTATGTTTTGCTTCTTTTGAATGAATAGATGAATAGCATTGAGATATCAAATAAGAAAAGATGTGATATTAATGTATGGGTTTGTGATGAGCACCGGCTGTAAGACCGGTCTCTATGTAGTGTTGTTTTGTGTTAAGTGTTTGCTATTAAATGCAATTCTATTGTCCTATTCTATTGTCGAGCAGTTATTCATATTATCATATATTTTCATACATTAATACACTTTTTCTTTTCATACGATATGTTATGTTGTGTTGTAAGCGATGAAAGAGTGCCAAACGGGAGGCGCTGTTATGTATGTGAGAGATGTGTCTCTAATTGCAATATATGTTCATTTTATTACAGCATACAAAATGCTCAAATTCCTCTACTCTGGAAGACTATACCCACATCTCCTTTAAAGTAGTCTTCAGTTAATCAAACCCACGACTAATGGATTTTATGCTAATTTGCCACCAAATATAATATTAAAACACAACACACACTATATCAAAGAGGTAAGTCTTTAGCGCAACTCATTTAAAATCATTTCACATTATATTAACAAATAATTAAGAATATTCTTATTGTCTTTTTTTAGTATTGTTTAGTTCTTTAGCCGTCTTTTATGCCACCTTTTAATGGATGTTTAGTTCACCATTTGGTTCACTATTTGGTTCCGGAATTTGTATTTTAGAAATTGATTTACATATTCATTATGTGAAAAGCATTTGTTTTCACTGTCGACACACTCTTACTCTCAACACATATAAAACCGACAAAAAACAACAAAAAAGTATTGATTTTATTAATTGGTGTTTTACTATAAATTATTTGCAACACTTGACTACATCTCTACTAATTATTGTACAAATGATGGCTAAAAGTGCCAAAAATGCTTTAAATTGAAGCACCAGTTGATTCGTTGGATGAGCTCTTCTATCTGATCGCACCTTCTTCTTGAACTTCTCGTCTCTTATCCTTTATATACACTCTTCTTAACTGTTATTTTGTATATAAAAATATTGAATATATTATTATTACTATTAATACAATTGAAAGCAGTGGACCACTGATCGTATGATGTGATCAATTATTTATTAAGTTATTTCAGATTAAATTATTGATATATTTCTGACTGATTGTCAAAAATTAATAATTTTTAAAACAAAACATTTCACGTAAGACTTGTGGCAATGAAACAAACGTTTTGCGTAAAAAGAAATGTTTAACAAAAAATATCATTAATTAAAAGTATAACAATTTATTAGAAAATATATGTAATCTATAGATATTTTAGTGCAATACTAATGTTTTAGGACTTTCTTATTGATTGGGAAAAATCAATTAAAATTACAAAAAATAATACAAAAAGACAGGGTTTACAGTTAGAGTATGTGTTGTTGTGAATACTCTATTGAAACCAAATTATCGTTTCGTTTTATTTACAAAACAATTTAAGTAGAATTGAATTAACTATTGTTTAAATAAATAAATGAAAAACAAAATGAAAAACGCAAAGCAATAGAAAAGTTAACAAAAAAACTGACCATTTCTTATAAAAAATAAATAACAAAATGTTTATTTTAAACACGTGTTAATATTATACTTATTTGTCTGTTATAATTAAAGAAAATTAAAATAATTAATCGGTTTATATATACAATGATAATAATAAGGACTAATAATACACATAAACACTTATACAACAATTTTTTGTGTTAATTATATTTTTGAGTAAAGCTATTGTTATTATATATTATATTCTTATTTATTAATAAGTTTTTGTGTTGAGAGAGGAATACATCTCACAAAATACAAAAAAGGATAGAATTTTATATATAATGTATAAATGCATATATTATATGATATATGTTGTAAATATATAATACATATATTATGATGAATTTGTGGAAAACTTGATATAATGTTTTTTAATTAATATTATATAATTTTGTTGATAATAATTTGTAATTATTTTGATTATTATTCTGTAAATGTTTTTGTTTAATACATAGGTTTTTATTTTAATTTAAAATTTTAATTTTTATTTCATAAATTATAATTAGTTTTGAATATTAATCTATGATTTAATATTTAAATTGATTCATAGGATTATATGAATTTGAATTTAAGCCACAGATAATTGAATTGTGATAGAGATTAATATATCAAACATACTGTTCGTTCGCTTATACTTTCTTTCATTTTAATTTCATGTTTAATCCAATCGACGAATTTTGTCCTCTCTTTACATCTTTTGCTTTTTTAGTTAATATTATATTTAAATAAATTAAGTTCTAAATCAATACAAAGTGAATGTATTGTATAATATGTATTGACTATTCATTTTGTTTCACAAGACATTCGTTATTATTAATTACACATTCATTTACTACAAAAAATGTTTTATCAAATTTTAAAACATAAATAATATATAATTTAAAATTACTTTTTATTGTAATCATAATTAGGAAGTCTTAGCGAACGACTGTTTATGATTAGACATTACATATCGCCGAGAATTACATATCTATTAAATTAATAATTGATTTACACTTATTTATAGACATCGATATGAGTGTTGAACATTTATTTACATATAATTGTCTTATTTTTTGACAAATGATAATAATTTAATGTTAACTCATTTTCATGACTTTTACACAAATGTATTGTCATTTCATTAGTTATGGCATAGAATTTAAATTTCAACAAAAAACATTAAATTAATGGAAAATCTTCTCTTTGGCCCGAATTGAATGCAATGATTAAAATATATTATTTTTGCTTTTGCTATAGTTATGTCTCAATTGAGATCTTTGAGAAATAATTTATTTTTCAGTTTATTTATCATTGAATTAGAGTCCACTTTATAGTGAGTTAATTGTGTTGTTTATGCAAAATATTTTACAAAAATGCATTTCTTTTTAAAATTTAGTATTGGATAGACTATTGAGGCATTATTTCTATATTATATACTGTTATTTCAATTCTGACCTAAAAGTGGTTGGGATTTAATATAATTTAGCAATAAATCAATTTTATCTGTTGTTTTATATCATTATAATGTCTGTATATGTAAACAATACTGGGTTTTGATTAATTTATATAACTGTCCACTTATTTGATTACCAATTTAATCAGGAATTGTAAAAATGATTAGTTTTATAGAAAAGTTTTCGTAAAACACATTCCGAGCGAAACATAAATATTTGAAAGCAATTGAAATGAATTTATCAAAAAATATGTTACAAAAGTGCCAAAAAATCAATGATGAGTAAAAATGATTAGTTTTATAGAAAAGTTTTCGTAAAACACATTCCGAGCGAAACATAAATATTTGAAAGCAATTGAAATGAATTTATCAAAAAATATGTTACAAAAGTGCCAAAAAATCAATGATGAGGTTATTATAGCTATCGTTTTGTGTGTTTCGCTATTATTTTATAATTTTATGACCAAATTATATGAGCAATAGATGAATATTATAGAGAATTGAGTTGTTTTTCGTTCAATTCAAAAGAAAAGACAGTATTTTTAATAATTATAAAGTAGTGAACAAATAATTAGAGAAATGAAATAAAAACCTTTATGTCAGTCACGCACAGCCAATAGTATATAGTATATACAACCTATACAACTGCCCCCAAACACCCCCTCTCACGCTCTCCACTCTATTTTGTGGCAATTTTAGAAAAAAAAGCTAAATTAAATATTTATAATGTGAACGAATTTATATATGAAATGGTTATGTAATCGCTTTAATGATAACTTTGTTAATAATATTGATCTGAATGTTGGCTGGAATTTGAATTAAGGTCTCGAAGGAAATCAAAAGAAAACACTTTTCTCTGGAAAACAGTACTCCAGTTATTATGAAACCTCTTTTCCTCTCTTTCTATCCATCTTTCTATAAAAAGCTAACATTTATTTTGCGATTCCTGTCGTATCGAAGCTTTAATACACTTTTCATTTATGGTCTCGTTTTGTAGTTCACACATACTATATGCCAATGCTTTGCAAATGTGTTTTTCTGTGCTTTTATTTAAATTACTTATTCATAATTGAAAAGCGAATGTAAAACTTAAGTCTCGAAACACTTAAGAAATTCTTGTGATTCCCTGTAATTCACAGTTTTATCATTTACTAAACGTTTTTGCATTTAATTACACAACAGATGTGTTAATCAATTTCGGGTCAAAGAGAGACAGTCTTCCCCTCATATATACATACATTTGTTGGAAAACTTATTTCGATTTTTGCATTTAATTTCCAGAATATTATTTAGGATTAAATGTATTTAACATTAAATAATGTAATTCTTGGTGATGTCTAACAATATAATGAGCTTTATTTATACCTATTTTATCAATTATAACATAAAAATCTCATTTCAAATTCAAGACAATCTTAATATATATTGTCAAACAATAAACTTCATTATTCACTACATTCTTGTAATGTATTTATATTACACTTTTCGGCAAACATTGTATTGAAAAATGAATACAACAATAATAATAAGACTTTGACTGCAACTAAACTTAATAAACATATTATCAAAAGAAAATTATACGAAAATACAATTTAATGCAAACATTTTAAAATCTCAATTCTTTGCACTAATGAAATAGTTTTGTTGTTTTATTTGTTTGTTATACTATTTGTAAATTAGTTTATATTTCAAATTAGAGACAAATCAATACAAAAATGACTGAAAGTATTTTGAAAATTAGTTTTATTTGAAGTTTATTTATATTATAAATATTACGTTAATAATATTACATTTTTTATTTAACGTTTTGTGTCAATCAATTAAGTACTTTTGTTTTAATTTAATTAAATTAACAAAATTTCAATATGTTTGACAATTTTTATAATACAATTTTCTTCCCAATATATGATATTTTTAGTCATTTTTTAATTATAAAAATTTAAATATTGTCATCGTTTAGGCATTTATGCCATTTTCGATATGAAAATTAATTGTCATTTTTTATCATTAATAAAATGGTAATTATTTTCACAAATTAAATGTTAAGATAGATATTATGTAATATTTTTGTTTATAACTCAATAGAAACAACTTTAAGACACGAAAAAAAATGAAATTTAAATGCATATCAATTAAAAGCAAAGCAATGAAAGATAATTAACAAAATATTCAACAAAATTCTTAACAAAAGACAATAAAATTCATATCATATTTATAATAAAATTTTGAAAAATGTATTAATTGTATCAATCGTTTTATCGTTGAAAAAATTATTTACACATTTATTAAAGAGACGAATAATACATTTAATTAAGAAAAAAGATTATTTATAAATATAATGGGAGTAAAGATGAGATGAGACGATACAAAAGGATTTTCAAAAAAGTCACACATAAGTCGTGCCAATAATACAATTGTGAATGAGTGCCAATACATACGAGGAATATCTTTTTGGGAAATTACTTTCCGAAAACAAAAGACTAATTAAAATAGTTTTAAACGAAAATTTTAATTTAAAGAAAATTTAAACACAAAACAAATTTATACTAAAAATAATAGGCATTTTGTTGAGGAAACAAGAGTTGGACAAAAGTATATATAACTTTCAACGCAATACTCTTTTCAAATAACAATTGAGTCAATGTATATGTTATTTAGAAGTTTGTAAAAACACTGCAAATTTGCGTGAAATTTATCATTTCTATCCAAAACTTAAGAAATCATAACAAGTGTTGTGTTACATAACGTGTATAATAGACAATATTAGTAAAATGTAGGAAACATTTCTATAAGTTTTGGATATAATGATAAATATGATGCATCTTATTGTATGGTGTGATAACATCTGATGTGTAACACAACAAGAAAACATTTAATTTATTATCACTTACCTGTAAATCTCATGATTACCTGTACTCTCACTTACCATTTGTCACAATTAACTATTACTTTAATTTGCACCACAAAAATAAAAATATTCATTTATGAATATCTTTGTGAAAAAACAAACAAATAATGAATTATTGTATTATATATGCAGTCATTATTAATATAATTATATATTTAATATTGAATGTAAACCTTCTCTCAATTCCGAGAAAACAATTCTCTGCACTCTTTTCACAAAACCTTTTCATTTATTAATAAATTTGATTACAAATAAATAAATAAAACTAAACTTTTGAAGAAAAAACTAATTGAATTTGAATTTAGTTTAATGCTCACAGAAATATCATATATGACAAGAACAGAAATACAAGAAACCAACCATGATAAATGATAAATGTCTATGAATTACCAAATTCAAAGTCAAAATTATAAATATCATTAAATTAAATACAGAATAATTAGTTATAATTGTATTATTTAAAAAACATATACAAAATCACGAATGTGTGAGCGCTCAGACATTTGCCACGATTTTCTAACTTATATAATAAAAACTATATATAAGTTATAATTTCAACACAAATTTAATTTATAAAACTATTTGTCATAAATTTAATTATTTACAAAAAATCAATAAAATTCTGTAATTTATCCGTAATTCATGAAGAGTTTTAAAATCTTATTTAAAGTTATTTAAACAATTCATATAATTTTCAACAAAAGAGAGTTTAATAGTTTTAACAGTTTTTAGAAAATAATTTGTCAATTAGTTTTATTTATAATTTAATTATGATTTCGAGCACATTATCTAATGTTATAAATATATATATACGGTATATATGTGTAAAACATCACAAAAATCGATGCAATAATATTCCTGTAATTAATTAAGTGATATATTGTTTAACAAAAATAAAATATATTAAAAACATTAGTTTCAGTTTTATTTGGTCGACAATTTTCCTCAATCTCTGCTTAATTATATTTGAATATTTTCAACAAAATACTAATTAATTAATTCTAGACTTTAGTTAACGAGAATTTATTTCAATATTAAATTTTGTAAGAATTAAAACAAATGCAAAACAAGTGAATCAGATTCTGAATGAGGAAAAGATGATAGCATTCTCTATGTCTACAACTGATTACAAATTACTTGTTAACACTAGAATTTACGAATTAACATTTATTAGTGAAATATTTACCATGCACTGTTAACATATTATTGTAGTTGTGTTTATTGAGTGTCTTTCGAGAGACGGTGTTTTACTTTATAAAAATACTTTTATTTTTGGTGTAATAAATGTATAAACTTTACAAACAATATTATAGAAACTGACAAGAATTAGTGCAAAACAGTTCATATAATATACAGTAAAGTACTTTATATATTATTCAGTGAACATGCAGTAGCGTGAATAACAATGGGATAGGTACTATTTGGGTATGTGGGTTATATGTATGTTGTCACTTTTTGCATTCATTTTTAACCACAATTCAGCTGTGAATAATGTGGTTTATAGGACCGTTAGGCCCCCTCCCCGTCCGTAGACAGTATATTGTATAGAAACATTAGAATTATATAAATCTCGTAAACTATATACAGAATATTCTATTATCTTATAATCAAAATGTTATATAACTGTAATCCCATATATTTGGCACATTTCACAGTTTCTGAAAATAGCAATAATATGAGCTCCGGTTTCTTCGGTCATGTGATCTTAGAGTATATATTTGTTGTATACAACGCCCGCATGTTTACCCGTTAATACCGGGAGTTAAATATAACAACCATTGTTCAAATATAACCATGTTCATCATTGAATAGAAAGCCCTTATTGACTTACAAGTTAGTAATCAAATACATAGAGTATTTAACAACAATTACTAAATGCTCAATGACTTCATCACATCTCTAAGCGTTTAATGTAATGGATATCTTAAATAGCAATCAATAATCTTTTTTACCCTAAAATTTTAATCCAAATGACATCAACTATAAGTAAATACAATTAAATTGTTTGAAAATCATTTTAAAAATATTTAATTCTTAATGACTGGTAATAAAAAATATCATATAAACAAGTAATTGTAATAATTATATAAATAAATCAAATTAATGATTAGATGATAGGATAAACGAAAACATATCATTGAAATGTTGGCCAGAAGTGACTTATTTGGAGTTAAGAGCCTTTCGTGATCTCCAATTGGAGAAGACGTTGAGATCATATTCATCGGCGTCTGAATCACTGCTCTCTTCTTTGATGGCATCTCTTTTGTTGACGATATGGTTGTGAAGTATTTCCGCCTTTTTCTGCATTTCATTCACTTTCTGCCAATTGGCGATCTGTTCCTCAATTTCCTCCAAATTGCGGTCTACTTGTAATTCTTCGATGTCTTCGACAATGATATTCTCGGATGCGTTGTTCTCCTCAGCGATCACTTTCTGGAACTGTTCCCACTGTTCATCCATTGGGTTCTTGAACACAACCTTTCGTGCCTTCGCGTCCATCACTGGATCATCAAAAAAGCCTTTCGGCAAACCTTTCTCCTCGTCATTGGTATCCATTTCTTCGTCTTTTGATTCAATTATTTCGTCATTTTTTACTGCAATTTGTTTTGAATCGTCAAAGAAATCGCTCGGAAGACCTGATTCTTGGGATTTAGTTTCTGTCTTTGAATTGTTCACCAAATCATCGTTTGTTTCCATCACTTCATTTGATTCATTCGCTAACTCTTGAGATATTAATTCAGAAGTATTTTTAGATAATTTATTCTGTATTTCATCAGAATTTGTCTCCATTTTTCGTTTCACAGTTTGCTTTACTTCTTGTGGTTTAGTCTCAATTTTGACATCACTTTTGGATTCATTCCTCTTTTGATCCGATTTTCTTCTCTTCATTTCTTCCATTTTCTATTGAATAACAATTAAATCAATTCAAAATCAATTCTTGGGATCAAATGAANTTTGGATTCATTCCTCTTTTGATCCGATTTTCTTCTCTTCATTTCTTCCATTTTCTATTGAATAACAATTAAATCAATTCAAAATCAATTCTTGGGATCAAATGAAAGACATGACAAACAATATACCGTTTTGTGAGACTTGGAAACGATATGTGAAGACCAGAGAGCGGATGAAGAGATGGTCTGTTGGCATACAATACAAGAGAGTATTCCTCGGGAGTCATATCGAGCTAACGGCGACTCAATTGTCTTCTTCTGAAGCGAAGGTAAGCCCTCTTTGTCTTTAGATTCCTTCATATCTCTCATCATTTCTCTCAACTCTTTCTGCGATAACTTCTTCGTTGAACTCATTTTGCAAACAATTTTTAAATCAAAACTCAATTAAAAGTAATTTTTAAATAAATTTATTTAAAATATGTTTTATTTACAAATGCTTTTCAAAGCCATTCATATAAATCGTAACGCAATATATATTTTGTCCCCTTTTTTGAGCGCAATTTACATAACAATATAACTAACGGTTTAAACACTTTATTTGTATTGTATTTATTGCTATAATAATTGCTATTAAACTATAATTTTTATAGAATTTAAAAATATTAAATCTTTTATAATTATATTAATAATTGATTAAAATTATAATTAAAAACATATAAATAATTAAACGATAAAACAATACAATTGTAATAATAATTAGCCGTAATTTGTGTTGAGTTAATGATTGACAACAACTGAATGGTTGTGTAAAGCGATGTCTGATAAGAGAAATGCAAACATTTATTCAAACAT
>CAJPIZ010000681.1:0-21831 GCA_905368565.1 Medioppia subpectinata
TCTCTCTCTCTCTCTCTCTCTCTCTCTCTCTCTCTCCTCGAGACTTGTATCTATTAAATAAGAAGTAAATGGTATTGTATTTTGCAATTCAAGCGCTTAAGTTCAGAGCTATTCAAAAGTAACAAAATATTTTTGGTTAAGTAATTAAACTGATTATTAGCCAATCACTTACATAAAGAGAAATCTAATTTTATTTGTCATATAATAATATAATAACAATAAAACTAATTTATTATATTATATAATATCAACCTATTTATTAGTTTTGACATCACTTTTGCACAACATATGGCTATAAAAGATGCGTTTTTATATTGCAATTATAAAATGACTTAAATTTATACACATTTCAATAATAATGAATGGCTTTATCTCTATATCTTATTTATTTGTCGAGCGATTGATTTCTTTAGAAATTGTATTTAAATAAATTCATGAATATTTGATTGAAAGTAAAACATATAAAAGTTCAATGAATTTTCAAGTTTTTTAATTAACACACTTTACAATTACTGTATTATTCAATTGCTTTCAAATTATTTATATGAGATGTTCTCTCTCTCTCTCTCTCTCTCTCTCTCTGATTGAAAATTAGCTAAAGGCGTGGTCCCTGTCCGACATATACAGTATGACTCTCTCTCTCTCTCTCTCTCTCTCTCTCTCTCTCATCATAATTTCTCAAAACTGTGTTACTGTTATCTTCCATTCAATAAACTTTTTTTTATAACTAAAATCTCAATTAGATTTTTAATTTAATTCAAAAATTTATAATTTTGTTTTTCATAAATAAATAAATATTTAATTATGAAATATTTATTTTTATAAAGAAACATCGATAATTTTATTTTAATTATGCGTTTTCCTATTTTTTGTTGTATTCCTGCTTTGATGTGAATAATTTGATTTAAATAGTTATCTTTTTAAGTTAAGTGTTAAAGTGTAGGAAAAGTGTACAAAATGTACAGTTAATCTAATTTGATATCATCTCGTAATCTCTATTACTATGTATACACTTATGTATTATTTAGTATACAATACAATAATAACAATTATTTAGACATAACATTACGATTACATTCTTGACATTATATTATACTTTATATAACTTATTATACTTTAAAGATATAATATGTAAAAATGGTTTTTAAACATAATTCTATTTTCTGACAATAGTTTACAAGAAAATTAATAATAACTGCCGTATTATAAGTTCATGTAATACTGTATACAAGTTTCAGGTCTTGTTATTAAAATAATTGCTATTTATGTGTCGTAAAAGCTATTTATAATTATTAGATCAATGTGTGCCAAAACACAAACACCGACTAATACTATATTTTACAGTATATTATATAACATTGATTGTCAATCTTGTACTTCAAGTCAATGGTGATGAACTTTTTCACATCATTTGCTTTTAAACTGATTTGGAAATCATTTATATTTACTTAAATATATCTAATATACGGCTAATGTTATGTAATGCACACAAAACTTTTACAATCAGACAAATCAGAGCCAAACCCTAATATATGTCATTCACAAGCTGTCACTGAAATGCATTATTATATCGTTTTCTCTATTTATCACTTTTATTACCGTTTTGTGAGTTTTAAGATAATTAAATATTATTTAAAATATTTAAAATATGTTTACAAATGGGTTTAACACAAGTCTAGTTGAAGTCTACAATTCAAACACAATTCAAACGCTAAGCCATTGTATTGTCCATTGAATGGCTTTAGGTTTCGCGCGTGCATTCAATTGCTGTCATTTTCATCAATAATCTAATCATTTTATAAATCAGACACTGATTTGACTCATTTCAGCGAAACAAAAATCTACACAAAAATTATTTAATAATGGGTTAATAAACTATTCATTGGATGTTAAATATGTGTTACGAAAATTGTTTTGGAAATATATGGTTGAGAGCGAAAGATAAGGCATATCAGCCCCACAAGCGCTCAAAACATTACATACACTGTAAGGAATATAAGGGATACATGTTTTTGAAAGAATATGATAATTGTATTGAGAGTTAGGTTAATAATCTATTGTAATGAATCACATTTGCTTATAATTTTTACGATGCATTACGAAAGCAAAGACTTTAAAAACATTACATTAGCATTAAATTAACACAATTTGAGAGTTAAATAAAATCCCAATTCTTATGTGATGTGCGGCTGAAAGACACGAACAGGAAATCACTCTCTCTTTTATAAGCTATGATTAATTTATTGCCCGAATTTTATGTCCATTGCCTTTAACTGCCAATAATTGCACATTTTATTAATTGCTATCAAGTTTTTGTAATTAATATTTCCCTATCATTTGTAATTTTATACCTCAAAACAATTTACATGTATTTTTGGACATAATTGTTAACAACATATTATATTATAAACTATATAACTAGTTAGTTATTGTATGCATGATGTAAATGGGAAATTGCATTATACGGTACATACTTTAAACAGTGTTAATATTATAGATAATAGTTGGCATAAATTACTGTATATTTAATAAACTTTCCAATCAAAATGCAATTTTAATGTTCATATGACCATAGGCTTAAAATTATTATATAAGATTAATTTTACCACAAAAATGATATAAGCCTCCAAGTTACAGTAAAAATTACATTCAATAAATTTCTATTAAACATATATTTTGATTGAAAAGTTTATAATTAGCATAGAGTGAAAGGGTTGTCACAATGAAGTGATACCACTTCATACCTGATATGGATGTGATGAAAGTGATGAACACAACCAGTGAAAGCGTGATCCACAACACTATGCTTTTTGAAAGCATATTTCACTATAAGCTTAGCAGTAATTCCATACAAACTTTGTTAACAATTCATAACTTTTTTTTATCAATCAATAATTTGGAGGAAAAAATGTTTTGCAAATCAAACACAAACACCAGAAGCGAAAGACTCACATATTTTCTGTCATATATTTGAATATCGGCTTTAAATGAAATAATGAGACAATAAGTTAAAACTATATTTGAATAAACAGTGTTTCAAACGAAGCGTTGTTCTCATTCTTTGGCAGAAGAATCAAAAGCAAAGTTTTCGCCGAAAAAACTCAACGCTAACGAAGAATGTCGACGTCAGGAGTTGTCGGACGGGTTTCGCTATTAAACTGAACTCTTTAAAAGAGGGCAACTTTTTTAAGAGCTAAAACCCCAGATATATCTCTTATGTATTCACTGTTCCAGTCTTTGGATGCGATGGCGAAAAAAGCGGGTCATCTCTGCTGATGAACACTAAGTTTTATTAACGATTCGAGAGCCGAGAGAGAGAGAACATCTCATATAAATAATTTGAAAGCAATTGAATAATACTCTGTTATGCAATTCAATTATCATTTCAATTAGATGTGGGTTTTTATCAAACTATTTGTTTCTTAAAATATATAGAGAGAGAGAGAGAGAGAGAGAGAGAGAGAGAATATATAAGCGCCGAAAACATTTATTTTTATTTATTTTCTATTATTGAAAGCCGTTTTTAGGCCAATACCAAAGAATACTATAAATTACTATTTATTTTATACATACAAATATCAATCTTCCCTCCGGTCACTGATATTTGACTATTAATTACATTTAACCGATAAATCTATAAAATAAAATTTTATGATAAACAAAATCAATTTTCCAAAAGTTTATTGATTATCAAAGAAATAACAATAAAATAAAATAACATGAAATAAAATAACGTTATTTTCCATTCATTCATAGGCTGTAAGTTTTATCCGATTGGAGAGAACCGGAGGTTTGAAAGGGTGGCCGAAAATTTACCCGTCGGTGAGTGCGATATATAATTATTAAAGCAAACAAATGCTCCACTTTTTTGGATGTGTTGATTGCTTTACTGATCGGTAAAACTAATAAAAAACAAATGTTGCAATTTATTTGACGCGCAAACGATGACATGAAACATATATAGGAAATGAAGTATTCAAAGTGGAAGTGCATCCGAGGGTTGATTTTAGGCTGGAGGCCGTCGACAATAGCTTAAGTGATATTAATTACTTCAAATATGATGTAATTGACGAGAAATTTGTTGCCATAAAACTCGCTCAGTCTCTCGACGATCTCGTCGATAGGGTATGTCTTCGCTTTCCATCTCTCGCTATATATTTTAAGAAACAAATAGTTTGATAAAAACCCACATCTAATTGAAATGATAATTGAATTGCATAACAGAGAGACCCTCAAAGTGTGCTGAAATTCAAACTCACGTGTAAGAGCACCGGCGGAACGGTATGAGTGTTATTATAAACATATTTTAAAATAAACTTTTTTACATATCAAGTGAATACAGCACTTAAGACACTCGTATATAACAGTATACGCTATTAATACCGCTTACCGTATATTTTTAATACATATGTTATTATTAGAAACGCTAATACATTATTTGCGCTCAATTTTATTTTTAATATTTTAATTATATTTAATATTATTTTTTTATTTACTTAATAAAGCAGAAAAATAGTTGTAGGAATCAGTGTGTAAGTCATAAATAATGGTGAAAATCATAACATGTATAATTCAATCACTGCTCTCGACATGTCAAACAGATTCGGTATCAGAAATAAAAAACTTTAGCCCAGTTTTCAATCTTAAAACAAAAATGATTACATATATAAATAAAATCTCATTTTTTGACTATCTTTAACCTCTAATCTTTCATTTGATATTTGCATTAAATTTCTTATTTAAGTCAGAAAAACAAGTCTTAATTTTTTGTTGTTTTGTTTCACATTATTTGGATTTATATATATTAATAAAATGCAAGCATTAATATTGCGAATAAATATTGAGTTTTATTTATTATTTTCATCAATAAATTATTGAGTGCTTAACATTTTTGGTAAATAAAAAATAAATAACAAAAAAAGCAAACAACAAAATCTTAATATTAATCAGAAATTTAAATGAAAATTTCATTTAAAATCTGGCGACAGGTTTGCAAATGAGATAAAGTAAATGTGTATTAAAATGTTTGTCTTTTATTTAGGTTATGCTTTCACTTTAAAATTAGTTTTTACTGTTAAGAGACAATAGTATAGTGAAAAAGATAGTATTTTAATGACACAATGAATTAACACATCTCTTAAATAAACACTAATTTAGACTTTTCTTTGTCCAGAACTGAACCCATTATACACACAGAAAGTTATTTTCATTTCCTCATTGTTTTAATCGCTATAAAAACGCTTTTAAAAAGTTCTTATAATTAATAACTTTATGCATAACTTAGTACAAGTATATACGAGTTGTAACATAAGTGTTGTATTCTCTAAACCATAAGCAAAGAACGAGAATTAAAATTAATGATAATTTATTTTTTTTATGATTGTATAGGAAGAGGCATTTTTGCCGGTGACAGGTATGAGCTGAGCATTGATTTGCTAATTCACATAACAAACGCACGATTTATTTAACAAAACAAAATGTAAATGTTTTTCTTGCGGTCTTTATTACGATATTGTGTATTGTATTTGCAGTATATGTTCAGGACGTGAACGATAACTCGCCTGAGTTTCAAAACGTTCCCTACAGTCTAGAAGTGGATGAGGTCTGACTTCTTTAACTATTACATAACATCCCATACAATATATATTTAATATATGATATATATTGGCATATAAACAGTTAACACCAGTTGGACTGACCGTATTTCGTGGTATACATGCACTGGACCGGGACAAACCCAATACTGCCAACTCAGACATTACCTACTCTATTGTGGTGAGGGCTTTGTTTTTGGGCCAATTCTAGTGCTCACACGCCGTAACACAAGCCATAGATCTGATTGAGAATATTTGTCGCACAAATAGGGTGGCAATGAAAACAACTCATTCATCCTTTCCGACCCAATTGAAGGCATACTTGTTATTAATAAGCCATTAGATTACGACAATGGGATCCGAGAATTCAAAATTCAAATCCAAGCGTCGGTACGAAACAAAAACATTAGATAATTACTATTAGAGGCTATTATTAGTGGCTTTTCTAGAGATATAATTGTATAGAATTTAACGCCTTAATACATACTTACGCCTATGTTATACACTATAATGAATAGGACCATGGTAGCCCGATTAGCCTGAGTCAGGTCACAACTATGACCATTCATGTCAAAGATGCTGACGACCAGAACCCGGTCTTCACACAAGAGGTCTATAAGGCGTCGGTTTCAGAAACGGCTAAAATAACGGTACGTTTTGCTATAAACATGTTATCAATTGTATTGCATTTTGAATTGAATTGCATTTTAATGACAGAGCCATGAATTTCTATAAAATTTATTTTATTTGCATAAATACTCACGACTCGAAACAATAGAGTTTTTCTTTACGTTTCTTTTATGCTTGGATTTTATTTTTATTTACAAATATTAAGAAAAACATGAAATCAGATAAAAAACTAGACTTCAATTCGTATATTAAAAATAAGAGAATTTTTTCATATGAATTCGTATTTTTATATTTTATTTGAAAACATTTCTGAAAGTTTCAATTTGTATCTCCAGATAAGATAAACGATTAGTTTATTTATTTAAACGAATAGACAATTAAAGTGAATCTCTGTTTGATTGTGAAAAACTGCAATCATTTTTTGTGGGACAGCCTATTGTTTCCCAAACACAGAGTCGATATCATTCTCTCTCTCTTATATAATATCATATATTTATTCAAATACCAAAAGAAATTGTTTTAAAAGCAATATTAATAATACACTGTAAGTCAGTCATAGCATACCATAAAATATTTTAGGATTTTTTTCCTAAAAGAAAAGTACAAAATAATGAATTGTATTTTTCACAGACGACCCCATTTAGTGTGAACTCCAATCCATTCTTCTCCTTATTTTATAATACTATATATGTTTAGAAAAATTAATTAAAGAATGGATTAATTTTTTTCTTTATACTTATTTTCAGCAGACATACAGTGAATATACGAAAATAAATTTGCGAGAAATGAGTTTTAAATTGAAATAAAGTATTATTTAAAGGTGCAAAACCTTAAACCTTAAAATAACAGTTTCATAACTTAATAAACTTGAAAAAAGTAATAATAATTTATTTCTCTCATTACTTCTGAAACATAAGATATATTATTAAATGAACTGAAATTTAATTAATGTGATGAACATTAGGGCCATCGTATACGGGATAAAGTTGTGGTACAGCCCGCTATTCACGCGTTTGATTTGGACACTGGAATTAATGCCAGATTACGATACACTATAATCTTAGGTAAAAAAAACTACATTTGACTTCAATCTCTTTCAATTCTGTTGATTATTCCGGCGATGAGTTAATTATAGGGTTATTCCTGATAAGAAAAGTCGGTCACTTTCCAATCACACATCACAACAACCTAACCAAACAGTTTGCGTATATGTTATATAAATATAATTATAATTAATGTTTTGAGTCTAAGGCGATGTGTTTTTTTTGCTGTAATCGCCAAAACGATTTGAGTCCTGATAATTGATATGATATTACAGATTAAGTCAAAAGCGATTTTGTTTTTGTGTTAGTTTTTTTCCGAAGAGCTCTTCCACTCCAACATATGATAACTCTTCGTATTTCAGGAATTTTCATTTAAAAAGAGGTCATTTCTAATATGAAATACATATCAAAAAATTTTGTTGTCTTTTCAAGAAAATTACTCAAAAATATAGTTAAAATATAGTGCAAAAAACAGGAATTATCTGGAAATCATCTAAAGTATAGATTGTTTTGATGCAATCAATGGTTAATTGAAAAAAATAAAACAATTTTCAAAAAGGAGTGGTTTTCTGTAATTCACATCTTTTAAAGCGATTATATTTATAATTATATATGATTTTTATAGTGAAGTACTGTTTTATTCATAGGAAATGCGATTGAACTCAATATATGTATAGGAATTACATTCAATTTTCATTGCATTATAAAAAGGGGATTAAATTGTGTAAATAATTTGACTTCTTCGCCGTCCGTCTGATATTATGTAATGAATATGAGCTGAAAATTCACTTTTAAATTCATAAAAATAATTACATTTTCTTTTCTTTTATTTAATCCTGTATTCAAAGGAATGCAATTGAAAAGCGTTTTGTAATTCATATAATAAAATGAGGAAATAATCTTTTTAGCAAAACATGCATTTTAAATATGACTTAGTTTTGTATGTTTTTTAAATAATTTATCGCTTTTGAAAATATTTGCAAATATTAATTGAAAAATAATGCCTAATTAGAGCCACAGGAAAAAACAGTGTTGTGTTGTGTAATGCAATCTTCCTTATGATAAACTAAACTTACATTTGAAGAGAAATATTGTTTTGAATACTTTTAAATTGTTATTCAATGCGTGAATAATTATTAGTTTTAAAAGTCATTTTCAACGCAACCATTCAATCGCTAAAAAAATTGTGAATAAAATTGTGAATTAAATTTGAAATAAAAATAACAATTTAGTAGAAATACGGCTTTATTTTCTAAATATATGTACAAAACTATGAAATTAGATATAATGACATTTTCGCAGACATTTGTTTACACGTTAGGAACTTTCTAATGACTTATTTGGGTATTATATTTATATATTTAACATTAAGTTAAACTATAAAAATAACAATCATGAAAGAAATACTCGATTTCGACGGCTTTATTTGTGAAATTATAAAATAATTATCTTTTTATTTGAATTTTATTTAAACTTTATTTTTAAAATACATTTGCTTTGAGAAAGAAATATGCGATTTGTTATTACTATTAAATTAGTTTTAATATCACTTTTGCCTTATTTGTAATTTCGCTGAAGGGTTTGCTAACGAATAAATAAATTCATTTAAGATATATATATATACATATAATAACAACCAAAAGGCTTTTTCAGGAACTAATCAAATGATTTGGGGAAATATATTCAGAGAGAGAGAGAGAGAGAGAAAAACAGAGATACATATCTATTATTGAATGCTATTTATAGAAATTGTTAAATTTTCAAACATTTTGCAAAATAATTTGTAATTTTAAATTATTTAATGAGTGATTTCGGAAAAAAGTGACCGACTTTTAGGGCAGCAGAAAGGGCTTAAGTATAATGAGTGAAGCTATATATAAAGTATTTGCACATGATATATTTAATACCATGAATTGAATTGAAGGTAACGAGGGTGGATTCTTTGAAATGCATGACCAAACCGGTGAACTGTTTCTCGTACGCGAAATCGATTTGGAAAGTCTGCCAAACGCTGTACTCAGTCTTCAAATACAGGTAATCATAATAACACAACGACTTCTTGTGTTTAACTAAAACTCTTTGTTTTTTGCCTTCTTTTCCTCTCTTCCAATCAAATAACAAGAAAAATATGAGAAAATAATAGCAATAATTGAATATTTTGCGAATGAGAACTGATTTTAATCGGTTAACCGGATTCCGTAGTCATATATATTTTAAATACCGTTCAATAAATGTGTTTAATTTTTGTTTATATTTTCGTTGCCTATGTTTGCCAACCCCTCCCCACTTTGCCCGCACTTCAGGGGGTGAAACGAGCGAAACGTTTAGACATTAACTAATTGTACGGGTAATTGATTTCTATAGACTGACGGTTTAATTGAAATAAACATTAGTATATATGTTATGCAGGATAGCATTGAAACTATTTTAAGGCTTATTCTTCCTCAATAATTATGTTATTTCGCAACAATTCAATAGATTTGTAGAAAAGTCTTAATTTTAAGCAAAAGTTGAGTCTGTTTTTTACGTGAGAATTCAGTTTTAAAACCTCAAAACAATTGTATTAAAAATACAGATCACAAAAAGTTATATTTTGTAAACCATAAACATATTTATTATAAAAAACTTTACATGAATTCTTGTTTTAAAATAAGAAAATAATAACAAAAACTAAAACAAAATCTGTCAAAAAAAATAGCAGAAAGTCTGGTAAAGAGAAATGTAAGTCAGGGACAGCACAATAAGATATAGAAAACTGATACGAGAAAAACACAAGTTATATGTATTGAACGGACAGATTAATTGTAATTATATATTATACTTATTATTATTATTTCACTCGATATAAAGGAATTATAGCTCTGCTGGACTGCATTGAACTGATATTTGACTTTGACTTTAACTCCCAAACCATTTTCATTGTTATATTCTCATAAAGAGTTACACCTATTCTTCAATTATATTGTCGACAGTTATATTTTATCGCTTTAAACGTGTTATAAATTTATTGAATAATTGGGAACAAAACCCGTAATCCGAGTTCTGGTCCGTAACTCCTGGAGAGCACAGTAGCCTATATTCAATCACATTTCATACTAACTCTATTTGATATCTAATAATTACATTTGATTTACGGATTGGGAAAGAAAAATATTATTTTCAAAATCTTTTTAACACAAATAAAAAATTCAATGCAAAAAATCCTCTTTCAATCACTCAATAAAGAGATTAAACAATCATTTTTTTTGGTCCGGTTTTGCAAATACGCTAATCATTCAAATATTTCCACATATTTAGCACTAATTATTCAATACAAACACTCAATAAACTAATCTAATATAAAAAATTTGCATTTAATATTACCACACAATAGGCGGCACAGGTAGACAACCCGTTACGGCAGGCATTGGCCAGAGTTGACGTGTTTGTGATGGATGTGGTATGTGTTGAACACAATATAACAATTACCTGTCAATAAAATATAAGTCAATCATAAAACATAACACTAATAAAAAATGCAAATATAATTAACAGAACGATAATTCGCCTGAATTTGAATACGATATGTATAACATAACTGTGATGGAGAACCTGCCGCCGGGTTTCACTGTCCTTCAAGTGTTTGCTGTGGACACCGATAAGGGAGAGAACGCGCACTTCAAGTATGTGTTGGACGACGGCTCGGGTGCCTTCAAGATCGATGAGAACACCGGTTGGATCTCTGTTAAGGACCCGACGAGACTCGACCGCGAGAACAACGATCGCATCCAAATGAAAGTGTCGGCCATTGAGCGCAAGCCTAACATCAATCCCGAGTCGACGAAAGCCAAGTTCACGACCGTTGAGCTCAACCTATTGGACGCCAACGACAATAATCCGCAATTCTTTCCAACAAATCTGTATACGTTTAGTGTGTTAGAGACGGCTCCGGCCGGTACTATAGTGGGCAGTGTTTATGCCAATGATAAGGATCTTAACGAAAACGGAAGAGTGTTTTATTACAAACAAAACGATACCACCAGTCAAAGTGTGCCCTTCGATGTCTTCCCTCACAACGGCTCAGTCCATGTGATCGACACATTCCCGCACTTGGCCTCAAAGCCCAGTCAATACACGTTCTTCATAGTAGCCTCCGATTCGGCCAAAATCAAGTTCGAGAGACGAACCGGTGTTTCAATCGTCAAAATCAATGTCACGGATATTAATAACAGTATTCCCGAGTTTATTGGCGCCCCTTTCGAGGCATATGTGGGCGAATCGCTGCCCGAAGGGGCGTATGTCACACAAATCATGGCCAGAGATGCCGACCCCACAGACCTTAATCTCGAGTTTTCAATCGTCGCCGGAAATGACGAGAAGTTATTTATTATTGATTCAAAAAGTGGCCGAATATTTACGGCCGCAGTTTTGGATTACGAAAGAAAACAAAGTTACGACCTTCTGGTGCAAGTGTCCGATGGCATCAACACTGCCGTCGCACCACTTCTTGTGAATTTAGTTGATATTAATGATAACGCACCGCATTTTACACACAATTTCTACAACTTTTCTGTAAGTCTTAAGCAATTTTTATTTATTTGTTAAATATTTATTTATGCAAAATCTGTTCAGTGTGTCGAAGAAATGGCTGAAAATATGACAATCGGTTCAGTGCTTGCATTAGACAGAGATTCCGGTAAAAACTCTGTCATCAGATATAGTATTATCGGAGACCACGCGAGCGATGCTTTCTTTATAGAGCCCTTCACTGGGAATATAAAAACCCGTTTACGTCTCGATCGGGAATCCGAGTCCAGAATCGAGTTTATGGTCATTGCATACGATAACGGTATTCCTCAGTTGAGTGGAACCGCTAGTGTTGTTGTGGCCATTGAGGACATCAACGATAACGCGCCCTTCTTCGAGCAAAGCCAATACACCATTGAAGTGTCCGAAGAAATGGATCCACCCATCGATGTATTCCAAGTGAAAGCTAGCGATCGCGACGCCAACGATAACGCGGTCATCAAATACTTGATATTAGCGGGAAATGAAGACAACGCTTTCAATATAAACCCAGAATCGGGTCTTTTGTCGACCGCAGAGAAACTCAATTATGAATTCAAAACTGAATACAAGCTCTTTGTTGCGGCCAGAAATCTGCGACCATTTCAAGGCCCGAATGCGGCCAATATTATCAACCCGTCTGTTGAGGTGACGATTAGAGTACGCGATATCAACGATGAGTTGGTTGTCTTTGACCAGCAGTCCTATCACTTTAGGATATTTGAAAGTATGCCCCGAAACCAAGTGGTCGGTCACGTGAACGCCACAAATCCCGGCCGACTGTCCAATGAACAGGACATCATCTATTGGATCGGCGAAGAGAATAGGAAACAGAAGGGAAAGTTTGCCATCAATTCAAAAACAGGCGAATTATCTCTAAAGGATGTCATCGATAGAGATATGCCTTCAAATGAACAATCATTCAAATTGAAAGTATATGCGAGGGATAGGCTATCAATCAACTCATTTAACACAAGTGTTCCGGTGATCATCGATGTGATCGATGTGGTCAGTCATCCATTCAATTATCATTATCTAATTTTTAAATTATTTTTGTTTTTTATTACTTTTCAATTACATACTAACAGTTATATTATTAATATAATTCCCAAAACCACTTATAATGACTATTTTGCCATCAATTGATTGGCTTTTCCTGAATCGTGATTTAATGACTAAATTTAAAAACAATTAGATTATAATATAATCATATAATGAGCAGAAAAGGCTATATATTTCGCATCGAAACGACTCCTTATTAGCATCTAATTATATATTGATTAGTTTCCACGCATTCAACGCATTAATACATTTTAATTGAGATATTTTTATATCATTTTTATTACAGAACGATAATTCGCCCGTTTTTAATGAGGACAGGTATCTATTGTGACCTCCATTTCCTTACAGTATTATAGACTTAAAGTATTATTTGATTTTTATAGATATGTCTTAGAATTACCAGAGAGTATACCCCCGGGAACTACTTTCCCGACCTTTTATCGCGTCAATGATCTGGACTCAGGCGCTAACGGAAAGATCGCCGCCTATTATCTCAACGCAACACAAGAAGACCTACAGATGTTTGCTATTAATAACATTACTGGAGTCATAACATTGATATCTGCACTCGATTTTGAGACCAAAGATAAGCACGAGTTTGGGATTATAGCGGTGGACGGCGGACAGCCGCCCAATATAGGCACCGCCACTGTTGTGGTCAATGTGGCCAACATTAATGAATATTCACCAAAGTTTGTGGGACTTCCCTATGAGTTCTTAGTGCAGGAAAAGGCATTTGAGGGCACGAGTGTCGGGCAGATCAGGGCTGTGGACGAAGACGGGAATGTCATAAAGTATGCCATCTCTGACGGCGACACCGAATACTTCAACATAGAAGAGGACAGCGGAAGGATATTTGTCCGAAAGCCACTCATTTCCAAAATTCAGTACTCATTCATAGCGCGGGCCACCGATGACGGCGTCCCACAGAACTTTAGTTTAGGCGTTCAGGTGATCGTTAAGGTTCGCGAGAGTAATGATTATCCGCCGATATTTACGTCAAGCAATTATCACGGAGTGGTCGTCGAGAAGCGGGAAACAGATAAAGTGATTGTTAGAGTGGAAGCCGTCGACAAAGACTTGCAAAACAATTCAGTTGTGTATTCACTGGTCGGCGGAAATGAAGACTCAATTTTTACCATAAACAACAAAAACGGTGAAATAAAAGTGGTTCCGGGAGTTGGCGTTAAAATCAATTATGACGTTAAGAAACAGTACGCGCTGTTAGTACAGGCGTCTGATTCACACAACACTCCCCTCTACGGCCTAACTATGGTTGTGATCGACGTTCAGGACACCAGTGAGTGAACCCGTTGTTTATCTTAATGTATTGCTAGACTAATGTGGATATCTCTCAAACTAGATGATCACCCGCCGGTGTTTACCAAATCTGCTTATTCGGCAACTCTTAACGAGAATCTTCCGGCCGGTCATTGTTTCCTCACACTTGAGTCCAACTCACGAGACACTGTCGATAGTGTCTCTTATCTTCTCTCCAATAGTAAAGATCAAAATGTTTTTGCCGTCAATAAACAGACGGGAGAAATATGTACTAAAAAGGTGTTGGACAGGGAGGTCAAGGATAAGTATGAGTTTGCAGTCGTGGCCACCGATGGAAAGTATGAAGTATTGGTTCCGGTCTCAGTCGGTAATGCATTATTAAACTCAAAAATCTTATCAAATAATTAATTAAACGCTCCATAAAATAGAAATAATGGACGAGAACGACAATCCACCCCGTTTTGAACAGGATAAATATCTTATATCCATACCATACGACTTGCATCCGGGCCAGAGTGTGGTGCAGGTGCAGGCGTCCGACCCGGACAGTGCCAACAACGGGGACGTCACCTATTGGATCAAGAATACTCACGGGATGTTTGAAATCGATGCCAAAACCGGTTTAGTCCGACTCGTGGCTAATCTGCCGAAAGACAAGCAAAACGCCACTTACGAGATGGAAGTGTTCGCTCAGGACCACGGGGTCACTCCCAATATCGGCAAATCAGTTCTAGTCGTGAGGGCGTCAAACACTATAAACCATCCGCCAAAGTTTGATCGCTTCTCATACTCTGTCAACGTTGACGAAAACATTACGGGAATACCGTTAATACAAGTGCTGGCGTTAGATCCCGACCCCGGAAAGGCCGGGAAAGTCATTTATAGGATCGTCAAGTCGTCCAATCCTAACGCCTTCCGGATCGACAAAAACACCGGTAGAATCACATTAGAGTCGGCGCTCGACTACGAGTCCAGCAAATTTCACGAGATTGTGGTCGAGGCCAGGGATGAGGCCAAGGAATCGCAGTCTGCCGTCACTGTAGTACAGATTCACGTCAATGATATGGTAAGTGTTGGCCAAATATTTTAAATATCAAACCATTTCTTATTATTTGGTAATTAATTGACAGAACGATAATTCTCCGGAAATATTGTCAATGCCTCGCATTCTTCGGGTCCCGCAATCGGTGTCGCCAAACAGTGAAGTCATATATACCGTGCAATCAATAGACTTAGACAGCGATCGTAACGGCAATAATCAAGTGGTTTACGCACTCGAACCTCAAAGTCATTTCTTCGCCATTAATGCAATGACAGGACAGGTATTCGCGACACAAAAACTCATACCAATGACCGAAACGCTGCGAGTGATCGCCACCGATAAGGCCAGCGCTGGCCATCTGTTCAGCTCTAAAGACTTGCGGATCGAAGTGTACAAAGACTCGATAGAAGAGCCCACACCTGTGTTCACATCAGTGCAATACTTTGTCCAAAGCGACTCAGCCTTAGAGCCGGGCGCCACTGTTCTCACACCGCGGGCCACAATTCCCAACGGCTCTCCCGTTTGGTATAACATCTCGAGCGTCAGCGCCGGTCAATACAACTCGAAGAAGTTCAATATAGACCACGACTCCGGACGCATATTCACCACCAATAGACTCGATCCGTTGGATCTGAAACAAAATGTTTACCATTTTATTGTTTCGGCTCATAATAGACGGGAACCGTTGCATTACTCAGAAGCCGGTGTTGTAATCCGTCTCCTAGACATCAACACCCGGTGCCCTAAATTCCCGTTCAGTGAATATTACGCGTCCATCAAAGAAAATTCACCGCCAGATATGATTGTTTTGCCGGATCTGCTCATTGAAGATGTGGATAAATTCATGGGTCAACGGCTCTCATACCAAATCACTGAAGACAATTCAAATGATAATTTCTACATCGATGTCCGAAACGGTGATAATATGCCCACAAATGTCACACTTCGGGTCAAGAAACTGATAGATCGCGACTCTATGGCTAAGTTCTTGCAGGGAATCCATACGTTAGCCATCACTGCTGGTACTCTCAAGTGTTCAGCAAATACTAGAGTCAAAATTTTTGTTGAAGATGTAAATAAATCTAATTTTTAAGAATTATTGAATGTTTGCTAAACTTTTTAACTTTATTATTAGGTCAACGATAATAACCCAGTGTTTATTCAAAGCGATTTCATTGTTGAGTTGAAAGAAAACACACCCATTGGTCAAGTGGTGACCACTTTGATGGCCACCGATAAGGACGAAGTGGACGCCGGAAAGTTGACATATCATGTGATGGAAGGCAATGAAGACGAGATGTTTGACTTGGAGGAGAAGACAGGCGTACTGTCCGTTAAGATAGTGCCCGATAGGGAACGATCGCCCGCTTATGTGCTGCGAGTGGTGGCGGTCGACAGCGCCAACAATACCGGTTGGACTAATGTTCACATCATTATTCTCGATGAGAACGACTGGACGCCCACTTTCCTCAACGAGACGTTTGTTCTCAACGTAACCGAAGGGCCGACAAGTATTGGGACGCGAATGAGATTACCTGTCGTTGATTACGACGACGGCATTAACAGACAAATGGAGGTCTATATCGTCGACGGAAACTCAAACGGAGAGTTCCGACTCGATGTGGACGAAGGCGGACCTCTTCTGACCATTGTTTCCGAATTGGATCGCGAAAAGTATAACGTGAAAGACTCGGCTCTTCACCTGCTGTTCGTGGCGGCCAAAGACAAGGGATCGCCTCAACGCGTTGGCAAAGCGATGGTTGCAGTGGTTATTGAAGACATCAATGACTCGCCGCCGAAGTTTGAACGCGACTCCTATTATCAGTTTATATCAGAAGACGCGCCCATCGGTATAGTTGTTGCAGAACTCAAGGCCACAGACGCCGACTCTTCCGTTAATACAAACCTCGTTTACTCTTTTGCCAAAAATGCAGGAAATGGTAATAAAATAATTGGTTATAATTTGCATAATTGTATTAAAATTAATTCATTACCTGACAGTTCCGTTCGCTATCGACCCCCTGACCGGTATTGTTAACATTTCACGACAACTGGATATCTCTGAGAACCAACAATACCTCATAACTGTTGAGGCATTTGATGGTCAATGGAAATCGACTGTACGTAAAATAATGATATTTATTTGTTTAACAAAAATTAACATGAATTTAATTTATTATTTTAGACGACATTAAATGTAATCGTAAGCGAAGCCGAGGAAAGGGATCCCCGTTTTGATCACTCCCACTATCGGTTCGCTGTCCTCGAGAACCAATCGGGAGTTTTGGTCGGAAGGGTTGAGCTCAAGCCCAGAAAGCATCGAATCAATGCATTAATGAAGTATACAATTGTCAATTCAGAGATGAAATCTATCTTCAATATAACGATGGTATGTATTTTCAATATTGCCTTTAGTTATTATTTGTTTAGCAATAATTTTAACATTTTTCAATTTACTAAAAGGACGGAGAAATCTACACAAAAGTAGGATTAGATCGCGAAAAGAGGAGTAATTATATATTCACTGTTAAACTGGAGGAGAAGAGACCGACCACTAAGATTGTGAGATAATTTCTCAAACGGTGTAATTAATTAATTTCATAACCAAAATGCCTTTAAATATTTCTAACAGAGTGTGAGTGAAGTGATTGTGGATGTGTTGGATATGAACGATGAGGTGCCGGCGTTTAGTACGATATATAGGGGACACATCAAAGAGAACTCATTGCCGGGAACTTCGGTCACAATTTTGCCCCAAATCCACGCCAACGATAAGGACGCCGGAAATAACTCGATCATAGCCTATAGCCTGTCCGGAGAGGGAAGCGATTTATTTACAATTCTCGATTCGGGAACAGTTTTGTTCACTCCAAGAGATCCGCGACAAGTGATTGATCGCGAAGCCAAAGCCAAATATGACCTGAAAGTGACGGCAATGGATTGGGGGAACTTGAGCTCCACCACCGATCTGACCATCACTGTGGAGGACGAGAATGACAATTCGCCAGTATTCCAGCATGGTCCTCTATTCGTGCTGCTGCCAGAGATAGCTCGTCCGGGATCTAAAGTGGTCGAAGTGAAGGCCACCGACGCCGACGAAAGTGGACCCAATTCTAAGATCCAATACTATATCACAAACGGCGCGAAAGGAGACATACGTATTGACCGGTCGACCGGCGAGATCTTCGTTGTCGGCGCTCTAATACCCGGAACTGTTTACTACTTGAATGTGTCGGCCGTTGACGGCAATGGATTGGCCGCTAAGACCAATGTTAACGTCACTATTGTTGACGTATGTCTTTATTTTGTTATTTATATGAATTAATTGTTATAATAAGATGTGTTGTCTTAAATCAGGTGAACAATCATAGGCCTACTTTCGACAGCACTCACTATCAGTTCAATGTATTGGAAGGCAATTATACGGCAAACAAACTAAAGTTGGGTGTCTTGAGGGCCAAAGATGAGGATATCGGCAAAAACGGTGTCGTCGAGTATACAATACTCAACAGCGTTGCAGTCGGTCTGTACTAATGACTTATAAATTTAAATTATATACATTGTATTTATTAATTTTTATTTTAATTATCAATTTTATACTTGTTTTTAATTGATATGCAAAGTGTTCCCAATTATTACCCGAATCTGAATATCTAATTGAAATCCACTTTTTTGTTTATTAGTTTGTTTTTTGTCATATTTTTGTGCAAAAATTAATATTTCTTGCACTCATTATAAGTACTCATTATTTTTTAGATTTAATTCATACATAATTTACATGATTCTCAAAATTAATGAGACGTCTAATCGATATTTGTATGAATTTTTAGCTCATTTACTTATTGCGAGATTCAGTTAAGATATGAAACTTTATTTTAATAACAGCTTTATTTTAATTTTAAAAAACAATAATTTTCGTTAATTATTGTAATGAATTCATGTATTGTTTAGTTTTAACTCACAATTATCTGATTAATCACAAATACTCATTAAAATCGTGGAAATAAACAAAACAAACTAATGCTTACATATTTGATTATTAAGATAAAGGAATCTTCGAGTCTTATATTTCGATTATTAAGTATTTATAATTAATTTTATACATTATATGTGTCTATGAGTTGAGACAAGATAGCGATCTCTATAATGGGTTATATAAGAAATAAAAACTGATCGCAAGTCTAATAAGAAGAATATAAATAAATAAAGAGATGTAGAGATCGATGACATTATGTGTGCAACAAATTCCTATATGTATCGCAACTGTGAGTGAAACACACATTAAATGCATTATCCATTTGATGCTTGACTCCCACCAAAAGAATGATGTGATCTCCTGTTAGGGCTGTTAGGGCTCTACTAATAGCAATGTTTGCATTGAGATGTGAATTACTTTTACTGATCCCTTAGACTTCCGCTTCTTTAGTTTTTCATGTCTATTATAACTGTTTGGCTCCAGAAATGCTTTGACATTGAGGTGAACAGTAATGTCTCGGATGGAGTCCTAAATGCCAAAAGTGGGTCAATTCAATGCTTGATTCAATTTGGGAACCATTTGTTTCTCTCTCTTCAAAAACATCAATAAATGACCCCTTTTTACACAAAAATATATCTCAAACACTGTCTTCTCGATAAAATTCACACAATAATTACTATTATCATATATTTGGTACAGATTTTCCCTTTTCCATCGATGTCCACACCGGAGAACTGTTTGCCAAAGGATTCATTGATAGGGAACACAGAGAAACATATAATTTTGAAGTGACGGTAATCACAATATATAGACTATGAAACAACCATTGATTGTTATGTAATCATAAATTATTATCTAAACATACTGTACAGGCTTTAGACTCTGGAGAACCGCCCAATAATTCCAGCACAGAAGTGAAGATAGTTGTGGTCAGTATTGCACTCACTATTCATTACATAAAAAATACTTTCGCTATAAAACATAAAAAATAAAAGATATAAAAATTGAATTTATAGAAAAAATATTAATATATCATTCGTTGAATATGAACTCAAAATAGATTTAAATACATATAAAGCATAATTTTATCAGAAATAATGGTTGAATTATTTTTATCAATATGAACCAAATATAGTTCAGTAGTATAAAACTTGTAGTATTTATTTTGTATATAAAATTTACAATAAATGAGTGAATGGATCGATTGTGATTTGGTCTATCAGATTATGAGATGTGTTTTATAAAATAAAAATTGGTGTATGGTTAAATTTACTTAAGGCTATTGATATTGATCAAAAAACACTAACAATAAATAAGCTACATTGATTAAATTAATAGAAAGCATAGTTTATTGTAGTGAAATGTGGTTTTTCTCATAAAGTAAGGCCATTCACAAAAATATTAATTCACATTAGAATATTTTTGTGTTAGAAACAATATGATACAATTAATATACTGTATCAATTTAAACATGCTATGTACTTTAGTTCTCCGTTTATAAAAGATGTCAAAAATAAACAAAAGCATTTAATTTAGTCCATCCTTATAATTAGTTGCAGACATTTATTTATTAGATTATTAACTGATTGTAGTACAATATATTTAATAATACAGTACATATTAGCGAAAAATAAAACATGGTTATTAAAACATGGCAAAAAACTACATGCTTACTATTAATTATTGAAAACTAATTAATTGTATATAAAACAGAATGATCGGAACGATGAAAGGCCAAGATTTTATACGGATCCTTATTTAGCTCACGTGCCCGAGAATTTAGACCCGGGACACAAAGTGACACAAATTGTTGCATTTGATCCCGATATGGGAGAGAACGGACAGGTCTTCTATAAGTTAGGCGAAGGACATGACAACAAGTTTTACATCGATGGCAAAGGTTTGTCTCATTTTTTTGGCTAAATTTTGAGATAAATTTTAAATTTAATATTTTTGTCACAATAGACGGAACCGTTTGGACTCTTTCGACATTAGATTACGAGGAGAAGAGCTTCTATAACATAACTGTCATCGCATACGATAAGGGAAGTCCGAGTCTGAGTTCAGTGGCTAAGCTATGGGTGACAGTCGCCGACACATCCGATTCTGTGCCCGACTTTGCGAAAGCCGTTTACACTCTAGAAGTGGCCGAAAACGCCAAACCCGGGGATACAGTGTTTACAATGAATGCCGGCGACGGACCCTTCAAATACACACTTCTGAGTGAGTGATCATTAAGTGTTGACATTATCTACACTTTTGTTGTGCTAATAAAAGCAATACATAAACTAAATCTGAAGTTCTGCTCCATTTTGTCACGACTCTAACAAACACTCAAAATAATAATTTAGCAAATCTTTTGTCATTTCGTTTATAAACATTTTCTACAGATTCAGACGAAATGAAAACCTTTTCTATCGAACAAAGCAATGGAAGAGTAAAACTGACGAAAGCGTTGGATAGCGTCCACAGAAATCATTACAGACTTCTTGTTAAGGCAGAGGACGACAGCGAACCACCAAAATCTGATACAACAGAAGTGAGTCGTGTTTTCATACAATTATTGTTTCGACGAAGGAATCATTTAAGTGACAGCTCTTTATTAGAGCATCGCTTCTATTATATGACTCTCTCTCTCTCTCTCTCTCTCTCTCTCTC
>CAJPIZ010000682.1:0-2500 GCA_905368565.1 Medioppia subpectinata
TAAATCTATGCGAGTGTCTGTCCCAAGGCCTGTATAATAGTAAGTGTCCATAGACTACTGTCCCAGAGCCTGGATAATGTTAACTGTCCATTGAAGACTGTCCCAAGGCCGGGTTTTTCATACAACACCTAACAAATGCATACATAAAATGTTCGGGCGGCTACCGTAGTTCAGTATATGGCCATTAGCCGATAAAAATGTCGCTAATCTACTTCTATAGCCCTAAACTACTATCACATCGGCTTTAAAGACAATTATTTCTCGGACAGATATGGCATAACGCTTGTGAGCAATTTAACAAAATTTATTATAGTAACTCAAATATTATTACAATAACATTTTAAGTTATATAAGTTATGTTTTGTTAATGAAGATAACGATACAGTTTTAAACTTTTATTATTATTTAAAAGTAATTATTATAATTAGCTAATTGATAATGTTTTAAATAAAATATAACCCTAAATATAAAATTATTAATGTAATAAAATAAAATTGCTTACCATGTTGAGTGGAATCCAATATTCTTATAATGCATTAATTCATACAAAATTATTTAGTTGTTTTACAGAAATTTACAGTTTTCCAAGTAATTGTTGTAATGATTTAATAAACAGAATTTTTACTAATTTTTATGGAATATTTATTAAAAATAATTAATCAAAACACTACAAAAAAGTATTAGATAATTATATTTAACATGTAATTAAGAAAGATGTATTTTTGCCGTGATTTATTGTATTAATCCCTAATCACTGTCTAAACTACCTAGATTGTTGTAACTGAATGATAAGTTGAGTGCTAACATAAAAAAGTATCATAAATTTAGTAAAATATTATAATTATTATTATTGAATTTTCTGTCTTTATCTGCTTCCAATATTATTACAAAATTTTTAACATTTAAATTAATGTTTTGTTAATGATAATAACATTACAGTTTGTTCAGTATTAAATTATTATACAAAAATAATAATTATAATTTGCGTATCGATAGTGTTGTTACATTGTTCCTACATTGCTCGAGCATGACAGATAAGTAAGCTTAGTTTATAGAGAACTGCTCTTGGTCACAAAGTTGATCTGCACGGGTAGATCCACGGGCTCCACATCGACAACGGTTGTGTCCGCTCGACCGCCGGATGAGTGCATCAAAATATCTTCTATGACCGACGACTGAGACCGGGATTGAGTGCCGCGACTGTCCGTAACCGCCGTTTCCGCGTCCGTAGCCGTTGTCCGAACCCATGAGTTGTATCCGTGGCTGTCGTCCGACCAACTGTTGCCGTAACCGCTATCCAGACTATGGCCCCAATTGTCGTTGGCATAGTTACGGCTGCCGTGACTTACAATGTATAATGCAATATAACTAGATAATGGTTATTAATTACAACGAGTGATAAGTTGAGTGCAAAAATGTAAATTCTCATAAATGTAGTAAAATATAATAATAATGATTATTAAATTCTTTCACTTCATATCTTCCAAATATTATTACAAAGATTTTTAAATTCAGATAAATGTTTTGTTAAAAATAATAACATTACAGTTTGTAAAATATTAAATTATTATGCATATTTAATTATTATAATTACGTTATGGATAATGTAGTTACATTTTAGTTACATTTCCCGGGCGAGACAGATGGATCTGGGTGGTTAAATATTATTTATATATGGTGAATTAATTTAATCTAATTTAACCATTTTGTAACTATTTTTAAATAAAGTAAATTATTGATTAATTCAAATCAATTTTTATTAATTTAATTGTAAATTTTTGGTGTTTTATTTGGCTATTAATTTGCATTTATAACAATAATGTTATTTTATAATTCATTAGCATTATTGTTTTAAATTAATTATAACTAAATAATTATTATTGTTAAAATATAGCTTTCTCTCTCTCTCTCAACTGTAATTTTATATAATTAAATAAATTATCTAATATAAATAAAACCTTTTGCTATTTCATTGGGTTAATAGTATCAGAGATGTTTAATCAATGTATTAACTCTTATAATTATGCCAATATTTATTTTTTACATTTAATCACAAACTATTATCAAAAACTATTATTTCATAAATTTTTATTAATACCTTGATGATTAATTAGGTAAAATTTTTTAATTTATAGTTTAACATTAAAAGTAAAATATTGCAAATTAAAATAATAAAATTTAACAAATACAAAATTATTCATTATAGAGAATAAAATTTAAGAGGTAATAAGTGCTATGAATCTAAAAATTTAAACTAGTATAATGTATTGTATTAAAATGATGATTAAGTTTATGTTAGCAAGATTATTTTATAGAAAATATCCAAGAACAATTTAATTTATATAAAGTAACTAAAGCTAAAAAACTAAAACTTTATATTACTTATGTTTATTTATGTTAGAATACAGTTTATAATAGCAAAAGGCTATGGGCCATTTTATGGGCCAAATAGTATTTTTAGTCATATATAATGTGCACTAATATGAGTTGGGGTTTAATA
>CAJPIZ010000682.1:7500-15000 GCA_905368565.1 Medioppia subpectinata
CTGCAATGCAATAATTATAGCGAAAGTTGCGTTCAAATTACATAATAAGACAATAACTTATATAATATCAGCGCTTATGACCGATAGGTGTAGTTATGCTCTAAAAATATAATCATTTCGTTTCCCAACTGCAATGCAAATAATTATAGCGAAAGTTGCGTTCAAATTACATAATAAGACAATAACTTATATAATATCAGCGCTTATGACCGATAGGTGTAGTTATGCTCTAAAAATATAATCATTTCGTTTCCCACTTTTGCTTTATTAATGGTAACTCTACTATCAGTTGTGTTCGGCTCAGGTATACGACTGACAACGCATACACACAATACATAAACTGCACACCAGAGCACCAGAATCGAGTGAAGCACACATACGAGCACTGGGAGAGCACATTATATTATACCATAGCATAGCATAGCACACAACACACATACACAGAGCACAGGGCAACTCCCGGTGTCGACCCCCGACTCGTACGCCAGGGATTGGGTGAGTGGTATGGGAGGGCCGGTCGGGGGCGGACTGTTGTTGGGATGAAATGTTCAGAGCATGTTTGGCACGCTATAGATGTGTTAGTAAAATGAAAACGATTCCTGAATGGAAAGGGCCTCCGAATAAAGCCATACCTGTATAACAATTCCCGCAGATATTAATATACGATCGGCTCATCCACTCTATCCATACCGCAAGAATAGCCATAGAATTTGCATCCCTTTCCATTCGCTTTCATTCAATTTGTGTCTTTCTGTGTGTGTATTGTGTTATTGATTTGATGCCAATTATAACACATTTTTAATGATTATTACTCTTTTATTGAAAAATGTGACCAAATTTTTTTTATTCTGCTGTCTTATTGAGCCGTTTTTGCAGTGAATTTTGTTTTTTATGTTATTATAATTAGTTGTTTTGCTTCTAATGATTGCTCTGACACTGAATCTCTTCATAAAACATACATTAATATAAAGATTGAGAATTTGTTTGAGTGAAGAAACAAACACTTATTATCGTCTCATATGAAGTGATGCTTAAGAATATGTGCTTTATTTCTAGTATCGCATCGATTAAAAACATATTTAAAATGATTTTTATATCCAATTTATTATTAGCCTCGAGTTTTGCCTCTCACTACCCATTATTTTCCTTAGACTCTCTCACATCTCTCTCTCTCTCTCTCTCTCTCTCTCTCTCTCAATCGCTGGCTCACGCACTAACTCATACACTCATTCATTTAGTACCCGATTCTCTGTCTCTGTACAGCATTTATATCTTCTGCACATCACTGACCCTCTGATATATTAAGGATATTGAGGTCTGATGTGATGTGCCGTACGGGAGATCATTACGATATCTACACAAACACTACAATTGACTCAAAACTATTTTCGCTACTCCTTTCTGTTTCCAACAAATTTATGACAAAGATTTTTGTTTTAATTTCTCCACTCTTTTCTAACTTAATTTAGACTTTAATTTCTATCATTACTGCTACTCTCTCTCTCTCTCTCTCTCCATTTTCTCCCTCTCTTATCACGTTATGAACACAAATCCATTTAAGCACACAATTGATAGCCGACGCACAACACGTAAAATATTGACAATCGTATGAATCAACTTATTGTTTACTAAACGACATATTATTTGTATTTTAGTCGAGATTATTATTATTATTGCTAATTACTGAAAGTGGTTCACAACACACACACACACACAACAAAACTGGTAGCTATTATATAATGGTAATAACAATAATCGATTACAATTGTCAGCCAAACTCATAGCACAGGTATGTGTGTCGACAATAAATAGCTGACATTAGATTAGAGTTTGTGTTATTTTTTGCCCGGCGTTCATATGGTATTCATCGAAATCAAAACGTGATCCCAAACTCCACACAACTTGTATGTATGTGTTTGTGTCTTATCCCAGAAATTAATCAGCGAAACGCCGGAACAAAATACAAAATTAAGGTTATTTTTCTCGTTATTATTAATATTATGTATTCATTGATAACAACAATATTTTTTGCCTTTTTATTACTGCCCGAAAAAATAACATTCCAGCTCTAAATCGTAATGAAACTAAACATAATTAAAATCCACGACAAATATGATTAAATATATTTTTTATATTAAAGTGTTTAATACCAAACACACAAATATTTTTACTCTTTTTTAATATTTTCATATAAAATATAAATCTCTACTCAGAAAAAGCAAAATAAAGTTTGAGATTCTTATAAAGAATTTTCTTTATATTTATTTTTTTGAGAAACATTTAAGATTACAGTGTTTTTAGTGAAGACGTGAGAAGACATTAATAGAGTGTACTGTCGTATGATATAAGCAATTGATGGCATAACACACACAACAGTGGAGTTTCACATAATGTATATATGGCTGGAAAGGCATAACTTCAACGTTAGATAAGCTCTAACAGAATATAAAGGGAAAGGTTGTTAAGTGTTAGTCGTATGCACCGACACATTGCGAGAGAGAGAGAGAGAGAGAGAGTCAGCCAAACTCATAGCACAGGTATGTGTGTCGACAATAAATAGCTGACATTAGATTAGAGTTTGTGTTATTTTTTGCCCGGCGTTCATATGGTATTCATCGAAATCAAAACGTGATCCCAAACTCACACAACTTGTATGTATGTGTTTGTGTCTTATCCCAGAAATTAATCAGCGAAACGCCGGAACAAAATACAAAATTAAGGTTATTTTTCTGGTCATTATTAATATTATGTATTCATTGATAACAACAATATTTTTTGCCTTTTTATTACTGCCCGAAAAAATAACATTCCAGCTCTAAATCGTAATGAAACTAAACATAATTAAAGTCCACGACAAATATGATTAAATATATTTTTTATATTAAAGTGTTTAATACCAAACACACAATTATTTTTACTCTTTTTAATATTTTCATTTAAAATATAAATCTCTACTCAAAAAAGCAAAATAAAGTTTGAGATTCTTATAAAGAATTTTCTTTATATTTATTTTTTGAGAAACATTTAAGATTACAGTGTTTTTAGTGAAGACGTGAGAAGACATTAATAGAGTGTACAGTCGTATGATATAAGCAATTGATGGCATAACACACACAACAGTGGAGTTTCATATAATGTATATATGGCTGGAAAGGCATAACTTCAACGTTAGATAAGCTCTAACAGAATATAAAGGGAAAGGTTGTTAAGTGTTAGTCGTATGCACCGACACATTGCGAGAGAGAGAGAGAGAGAGAGAGAGACCATAGGAAAGACATTGCAATGGATGGCGAGAGTACACAATCAGCACAACTATTACTACAACAACTGGAGATGACTACAGTCAACAGCATATGACTGGTATGTATGGGATAACCATCGCCAGCGCCGGCGACCATCACCACAGCCACGACCAGTACTGCACTACGGCTATGACGAGTGCCAACACAGACCCGCATCTCTCTTAGACACAGGGATTGTGAGTCTCAATGTGTCGTTCATTTGATTTGTTCGTGACGTGAAAGCGCTATGAAGTGTAGACGAGAACCCAAAAGGAATTAGAATGAGTCAAATGAATACGTGACCGGCATTTGTAAATACACGGCACCGGCATTCATACCCCCACAACCCATACCATATACCATACCATACGCTTCAGCAGCCAAAAGCGCCAACACATGCATACATACGGTTTTATACCCCATAACCAATAGCTCACATACAGAATCGTTCACTCTTTCTGCCAGTAGTGGTGGTTCTGATGGCAATTGCAATACTGTTTGGATATATATTTTTTGAGCACTTTTTTCCTGTGAATCGTAAGAGAGAAAAGCGAAGGAGAGATGTGTTGTCAACCGAATTCCTGTATTGCCAACCGATTGTGTGATTGCACTGTATTTTTAGTTTATTTCTACTTTTTTGCCATCAATTCTGTAATGCATTTACGCTTTTTCGTTGTGAAAACCCATAGGAATAATTGCAATGACTTTTTGGATTTTTTTTTGCTGCTGAGATGTCCAGCGACAGACTCCCTGCGCTCTCTTATAGCCATTGCCACGAATGCGTCGGCCATTACAGACACAGCCATCGACTTCACGTTCGGGGCCTCCTTTGCATACGTGCCTCAAATCCATTCATATATCGCTCTCTCATATATTCCACTCATTATTTATTGTTATCTATTTTCCAGTTAAGAGAAAAGGGAGAGAGAAAAAAGATTACAATAAATTAGACTAAAAGTTGTTTGCAATGAAAGCCACTCCACAATTGAAGTAAGAGTTAGATAAGAAGGAGAGAGAGAGAGAGAGAGAGAGAGAGAGAGAGAATGAGAAATATACATATATTCTGGTATTAGTTGTTTTCTTGTGAACAACTTTTCACATTAAAGAAACGCCTTTCGCTCTTCAATGTCAAGCAATACAATTGCGAATAATATACTGTATATACTGTATGTGTATATACTTTCATAGGTAAAGGCTTTTTGTTAACATTATTTTTGTTTATTATGCTTTCTTCCCATTTCTTTTCCCCAAATCCATAGCTTCTAAACACACTTATGGAAAGCCACTCATCTCTCCCTTCGCTCACTCCAACTGATAGCGTAAAACAATTGACCGAAAACTTTATGATCGTTACTTATGATGGTTGAAGAATATGGTAGAAATATATACACATTTCTTCTGTAATGCCTTAATATACATAAATACTTCTAATACACACTCGCATACTGTGTATAAACACCACAGTATATATCATAAGTTAGCATAAACTCTGCAATTGTCTGGTTATATAACTTATGTGTTGGCAATAACTGCTAGTATTATATATTTGTTTTATTTTTTTTGCCGTTGAGTATAACTGCTATCATAAGTTATAGACTAATCAACACTAGCTTTTGTAATGTCTTATTTGTGGAAAATTATATTATAATCAATGTCTGCCAAAATAGCTGTTAAAAACACCCAGATTAGTTATGCAGCGAGTGTTTAATAGTTATGTGCAATAAATGTAATAAAAATTTTTGGAAATAATATTTTTAGCTTTAAATGAATATTTTTATGTTTATTGTTTCTTTCCATACAAAACATATTTGTTTGTCACTTGACATTAATCACGCGATTTAATTGTATATTTTTAAATAGTTAGTAATTTTAATTGAGACAAACAATTAGTGCCAATTAGTGTCCAAAATATATATTTCCATTATTAAACTTTTTGAAATTCAAAGAATATGTACTAATAAAGTTTATAAAATCAGCATTGTAAACTTGAACCATTAGAATAAATAGTGGTAGATAACTTATAAAGCTGCAAAAACTGATTATTAAAACATAAACAACAAAAATAACAGACGAAACAACAAAATCAAAAGCGAGAGAAAAAAAATTTTTTTGCCACACTTTTAACGCTGGGGTACTGAGTATTATGAATATATAAATATCAGAGCAAAACATAAAAACAATATTTAAATAAAGAAAGTGTGAGAAGAATAAGCCATAGATATTGGCCGAAGAAGAAGAAGAAGTGGATGAATATATGCACAGCTAAGAAGTGGTGGTGTGTTTGAGAGCAGTATTAAAGTAAGCAATCATTTATTTGGTTGATTCACGCGGCGAGTGATCCCAATATAAAGCCGATGTTTAGGCCATGCGATTAAATATACCGATTATAAAGTATAATGTATTAATGAAAATGTGTTATTGAGTGTAATTTCGGTTCACAAATCTCTCTCTCTCTCTCTCTCTCTCTCTCTCTCTTACAAATTAATGACTGAACTATTTCCTACATTATAACTAATATAATGATCAGAATTGTATGACAATATCTCATTGCATAAGAAATTATATAAATAAATATATTTATTTTTACCAATAATTGATTTACTTGTGTTGAAATTATTTCGTTAGGTTTTTATATGCATTTTAATGTCTATAAATATTAATAGATATTTTTCGCAAAAAGCAATTTGAAGTTTGAAATGTTTGTTGAATTATTTTTCCGTTTATTTAATTATATAAATAATTAATGCTTTTTAATGCAATAAATATTTTGTATCAAATCTATTAATTAGCGTTCATTTCAATGGTTATAAACAGTTACGTAATGTTATTCAGTGATATATAACCATAAAAATTAAGTTTTGAAATTAGTTTTTTCAATTTTCATAAATAAAATTATAAAAACTTTTGAAACTAAGTAAATGTTTACATTTTAATTGCTTGTTATTTCAATTTCTCTCTCTCTCGCTTCACTTTAATCATTAATTATAGTCTTAATGCTCTGTAGATAAAAGGATTAACAAAAATACATACATTTTTATATTTTCATAAATGAGCTGAAAATTACTGGTTTTTTCAGTAATCGTTTGCATGTCTTTAAATGATTTATATTTTATATTTGTTGCACAATATTTACTATAATTGATGGCAAGTTATGTATTACAATGTTTTACTCGCTTCTCTCTCTCTCTCTCTCTCTCTCTCTCTCTGCAATTTGCTTCAAAACGATATCTAAAGCTATATTAATATAATCGTAAATATCTTATAATAGATATAATAGTTTTGATGGAAATAAAAAATATGACGATTAGAAACGATTGGTAATAAAAAGCGATTTTTGTTTGTATGGCTGAGAGGCGAATCCCGGGAAATATATATACTGTATATAATGTTAATGTATATGATGTACATAATGTGTAAATAAGCCAAAAATGTATAATTGTCTAAAATGGCATCTGCGGCGCCCGAACCTCACTTTCTCTCTCTCTCTCTCTCTCTCTCTCTCTCTCTCTCTCTCTCTAGATGTTGGAGAGGTTAACTGATTATAGTATGTGCGCAAACATATGATTGATTGTTGTTTGGGACTAAATACACGATTTACTCTACTCTATAAGAGTGAGAGAAAAAATAATAATATAATATCATTATATGAAATAAGAGTATGAGAGAGAGAGAAAGAGAGAGAAATTTAGTGGAGTCTTACCAATGATTAACAGCTATTAGATTCAGTGAAGTTTATTTTCCGTCCGAAGAAATTACTGAAAATTATTTGCAAACATAGAGAGAGAGAGAGAGAGAGAGAGAGAGAGAGAACAAAATAATAGCGACACACAAAGTGGCCGATAATTTCCTCAATCATTCATTAAAATTATATCAATTATTTTCCCTAAAAAACAATTGAGATCTCTTTCACAGAGACAGACAGTGCGAGTACTGGTAGGCATCGGTGGAGATATGCCATGAATAGGATAGGACTGGAAATCTAATTGTGTTCATGTATTTTGAACCACAACATCAAATACCATATAATAATGGTTTATATTTATTTAGAAAAATTGCATTTTATTCCTGACTTATATTTGCGAAAAGAAAAAGCAAAATAATAATTTAGATTTGATTTATTTGTTTTACAGTAAATTATAAAAACAAGAAAAATTTCAAATTAAAAAAAACTAAACAACAAAATAAACAAATCTCTTATTTATAACTATCACTCAATTAT
>CAJPIZ010000682.1:17500-21818 GCA_905368565.1 Medioppia subpectinata
TTGGCCTCAAAATGTAAAGTAAGTATTTTCTTGGTTTCGTTAACCAAAAATCGTTTTTATTATCAGTATTTCTTCATATTAGAGACGGAAAAGTCTTTAGTCTCTCTTTTTTCTCGACGAGAGAAAAACTTTTAAAAAGTTATTTCGATTTTATTCTCCAAAACACTAGATATGAGTATATTATACACGCATTGCAACCAAAACAGTACACCATATATATTGTAGATAAGGTCTAATTCAGATCCAGTTTATTGACTATACATTTCTAATGACTTTTTTCTTTTCCAAAAACCCAATACAAGAATGAATTAAGTGTTCCATAACTTTAGGCACAGAATCCATGCCTTTATTTGCGCCAATCCTTTGCCCATAGATTGTGTTTTGACATTAATTTTGTTTCTCTTAAACGCATTCAAGAATAGAAAATCAATTTTAGTGTCGCTTTTGGCCCGCATTTGTCTGGAGAGAGAGAGAGAGAGAGAGAGAGAGAGAGAGACTTTTAAAAATAAAAGCCTAAATCGTAAAATAAATAATTAATTTTATGATTATTGATACGTTATACGTGTTGTTCACTTTTATAAACAATTTAAAAAAGTAAATTTAAAACTAATGCATACGTTAACGATATGAGGAGTAAATATAGTGTTTGGTGTAAATCGATATTACAGTTAAGATATCTAATTAGCGATTCTGTTGTAGTCTTTACCATAAATTTGCATTTTTTGTGAGAGGGATGTCTTATTGAGATGAGTGACTGAGAGATACATTGAGAAAGTGAATGGAAAGTAAGTTTGAATATTACAGGAGAGGGGGACAGAAATGAAGGTAATTTTTGAGCAATAAATATTTTTAAATAATATATCTATGACTGAATACATGTGCCAATCGGTAGAGAAGTGGTTAACCACAAGACTGTGAAATAAATTTCGATGAATAATTGTCATAAGACTTCGTCGACGACAGAAGACAAGTCTGGAGACAAATAGGACGGACGGAGGGGTTATCGGAAACGAGAGATAATCGTTGATTATATCCTCTGAAAAGGAGTATATAATTCCTTCAATAAATGTCGAGTTAAACGTTGAGCCGATTATGTAAGTCATTCATTATAATAATTATTTGCTATATTGGGTCAAAATGAGGACGTGTTTGGAAATACAAAATAAGTTTATTTTACCCCAAAACTGTTTCTCTCTCTCTCTCTCTCTCTCTCTCTCTCTCTCATTGCCGATCCCTTTACTTGAATACCATATAAATATACAGCACTTCCTAATCATTTAGGCATTAGTTAACTTACAAAAAAACTGAAAAACCTTTACAAACGATAATAAAACAAATGCCGAAATTATTATGTGTTTTACAGAAATAATTTCGTGTTTTAAATTCGTATGGAATTAAAAATATTTTTTTTCTGTTATTATTATTATGATTATCGGAGACAAATACCTGATAAATTGGTTTTGTGTTTGAGTTTCTCGGTGTAATAAACTGTTACAGCGATTATATACACCGATTGTATACGTTATGCAATAATCCCTGCCCTGCCCTGTTCCCTGTAATTTTTGCTTAGAGGGAATCCCTGCCCTGCCCTGTAGAGGCTAACAGGGAACCCCGGGGATTCCCTGTAATTTCCCTGTAAATTTTTTTAAATGAATATTTCATATAAAAACTTGTATTTATTCATTATATTTCATTATTTTAATAAATAGACTTAAACTACATATATATTATAGTAATATAATTGTATTACAATCTCTTTATAACACAAAATTTATTTACAACTATTGACTCATTTATCACTCACTTTCTGTATTACAGGGAATTTACAGGGATTCCCTGTCCCTGCCCTGTTCATTGATTTTCATTTCCCTGCCCTGTATTTTCCCTGTACAGGGAACAGGGAATCCCCGGGGAATCCCTCTAACAGGGAAAATAAGTTGCATATCTATTAGTTAACTCACAAAAAAAACTGAAAAACCTTTACAAACGATAATAAAACAAATGCCGAAATTATTATGTGTTTTACAGAAATAATTTTGTGTTTTAATTTCGTATGGAATTAAAAATATTTTTTCTGTTATTATTATTATGATTATCGGAGACAAATACCTGATAAATTGGTTTTGTGTTTGAGTTTCTCGGTGTAATAAACTGTTACAGCGATTATATACACCGATTGTATACGTTATGCAATACCAAAGTAGTGATGGTGTGTATGTGTTGGGGACATAACACCAGACGGATTGGGCTATTAAAATATATTAAGCATTCAGACCACACATTCAAATATTTTGCAACTTTTTTCTCTCTCTCTCTCTATCACTCGTAGAATAAAATCCTTAGAAAACCAGTGGATATAAAATACATATAAATTCAAAGCCATGGCATCGGAACCGTTGGTTTGGCATACGCTTAGGGCCAACGATACGCCGGAGCACGTCTTCTCTTAGGGGTCAGATATATAGCAAATCAAGCAAATCATTGCATATATACGTTGTGTTAGGCATGAGAGAGAGAGAGAGAGAGAGAGAGAGAGAGAGAGAGAGAGTCATAAATACAATTATGTATCTGTTTTGGTCATTAAACACACCTCTGAGACTCATCACAATTTATTACTACCAATATTTGTATGTCTATTGAATTAGTGTTGTCTGTGAGGACTGACAGTCAAACACACACAACATATACAGACACCGGAGAGATGGGGAGAGAAGGGAAAAGAAGAAACAAAACAAATCTCATAGACATCACTGTATTATTAGATTCAGTGGAGAGATGTAGTGATGAAAAATATATATACAAATTATTCACCAAAACTAAGTTATCACAGAATTTTTTATATTTCACTTTTGTTTTTATTTTGTCTAGTATTGAAATCTCTCTCTCTCTCTCTCTCTCTCTCTCTCTCTCTCTTTCGGGCACTTTTGGGATAAAATTAAAAATTCAAGTCTCGATTTGTTGAATGGAAACTTAAGTTCTTCTACTTTAGAAATACAAAAATATATATAAAATAAAAGTAAAAATAAAAATATTTTCCGTACTAATCTCTCTCTCTCTCTCTCTCTCTCTCAGATTTTTGGGAAATGTGTTAAAGATTTGTCTAAAAAGAGTAAATAATAAGGATATAAATATAAAAGGTGTACATTTTCTTCTCTGGTTTTAATTTTTATTTATTTTTCATTTTTTCCAAACCAACAAAATCTCATTAATTATTTTTCATGAATGACTGGCTATTCGTATGAATGAGTAAATAAATGGATGTTTTTTTTAAAAATTTTCAATTTCTTATTCGTCAGTCTTTTAAAATTATTTTTATTCTCAACTCAATTGATATGCAAAATATAAAAACATGGATGAGAGAGAGAGAGAGAGAGAGAGAGAGAGGATTTTAAACAAATAATAAGCATGTTATTTATTGAATGGCGAGACTTATCGCACATTTTAATTGATTAATATTTTTGCGATTAATATATATTTCAATTATTTATTTTTTTCATGNGAGAGAGAGAGAGAGAGAGAGAGAGAGAGAGAGAGGTTTTAATCATTTTTAATGGAAGTCAATTTTTCGAGTACAACCATTAACTTTGAATTCAGATATATCTTTACTATAGCTTTTTATAATACCATGTATTGTAAACATATAGAGATTTTCAAACATTTAAACAAATTTTTATTTCACCAGTTTAAAAGTTGTCTCTCTTGCCAACTCCGACTGTAAACGTCTTAATGTTTTTTGCCTTTTAATCAAAATAATGTTAAATTCAACGCTAAAAAATAAAAACAATATATAAATTTAATCAATAAATAAAATTCTACTAATCTTTATATTCCCGGCAATCCTTTGCATACAAGTGTTTTTATGCCCAAAGTATTCATAGATTCTCTACATTTGCATAGAATATAAAAATTTTTATATACTTTTTGATTAATTCCTTATATCAATAATAGATTAAATATTATTTACATTAAATTTGTATTAAAACTTTGTATCGAAACTTTAGAGCCAAGGCATGGCTTTATTTGAAATGTAGTTTTAATTTTGTTTTATATTTGATATATTTTATGAGTTTTTATTTTTTTGTTTAATATTTCAAGAGAGAAGTAATGGATTTGATATCAGAAGTTTGTATAGACAGTGGTTTTTGTTAATTTTAATTTACATAATACACACATATATTACATGAAAAAAATAAATAATTGAAATATATATTAATCGCAAAAATATTAATCAATTAAAATGTGCGATAAGTCTCGCCATTCAATAAATAACATGCTTATTATTTGTTTAAAATCCTCTCTCTCTCTCTCTCTCTCTCTC
>CAJPIZ010000683.1:0-21800 GCA_905368565.1 Medioppia subpectinata
TGAAATGCAAAAACAAAACTTACAACAAATACATTAAGATGTTTTCAAACGAGTGAAGACTTTTGGAGATATGATGTAAAACTCGACAAGTATAGAAACTCATTCACAAACTAACACAATATTACTAATATCAAGTTTAGCGTTAGAGCTAACGAAATATTACTAACATTATATTACTTTATGACTACTTATCTAAAAACTGTTAGTAGTTTTTAGAGAGAACTCAAGTCTCAATTCTCAACGAGAATATCAACGAATCTCATTCAAAAGCTAACACAAGTTAAAGGTAGTTAAGAGCTAGTGATCGGTTTGGTGTCCAGTACTGTAATTGTGTCGAGAGCGGCATCAGTCGCTCCCTTTATGCTATCGATCAGACCATCAAAATGTTCTGAGCGCTGAGAACTCATGATTGTCTCATCCTCTCACTGAGTCGGTCTTAATACTGCAGTGTTGGTGCATTTAATCAATAAGCAGCTCTGATTGGCTGAACTACTCTTATGCCCAAAAATGGGCATAGAGAATGCATACTGCAGTGGATATGTCTATCATGTAATGACGCATAGGGGTGACTCACTCTCCTCTCTCGCTTTTGCCGAATACTGACACAATAAATGCTTAGCAGCACTTTTGTGTTGAATATGTGAGTATGTGTTTATATAATGATAAAAGTATAGCTATGTTAAGAAATAGCTTGTAATAGAGTATGAAATATATCATGTATAAAAAGACATTGAAATGTAATATAAATGATGATTATTGGTCCATTGTAGAAAAATGTACTGATGTCGGTTTGATATTATTGACTTATTGTACACTACTTGAGATGACCTTTCCAACAATATATGACACAACTGAATCGTATGTGTAGTTTGTCCGCTATGGCCACTTGTTGCCGAACTTCCATAGTATTACATGTAAGAGTCGGGAGATCGTCCATTGTAGAAAATCTGTCGAGTGTAACTCGCTCATTTCTACTTATGTTCATCCGTTAAGAGGGCTTCATAGATGGTGTAAATTGTACGGTTCTCATCAGAGGGCTTTGGCCCCCACGGCCACTTTCCCGAACTTCGGTAACTTTACATACGGATAACTCGTGAACTGCTTGTAGCGGGACCGTGATATTTATATGGTATATGCGGTACGATAATGTGATTATAATGATGTAAGATAAGTGTCCGTCCGCCCTCGGGATTACCGATTCTGGCCAGATTACCGATATTATACGGTAATGTATGGGTATATTTAGGTATATGTACAATATAAAGTGAGTATAACATAGTATATGAATGGTGTAAATACAATTGAATAAAGTATTGGCGCGAAAAAATATAAGAGAGAGTCACGTGTCGAATAGTGGCTAATAACAGGGTTTGACTGTTGTTTAGATTTACCATTAATGATGTTCTACTGTACTAAACTATTATTTTCCTGTCAATATAGTCATTTGGTATAAAATGATAAATACAGTATTAATATTCCGTTATTTTTTATAACATATTTTTTATATCAAAACTATGAAATCATTCTCTATTAATATTTAACACAATTAATATAACCTAATGTTAATCGATATGCGATGTAAAGGCACAAAAACAGTCCTATATTTCTAATACTGTACTACTATTAAACCCATACTTCAATATAGAAATGTTTAATATATTAACATTAGATTTAATTGCATGTCATTTAAATTCAATTATTTTAATCATATTTTAATCATCAAAACTTAATCGAAATTTTGCTTTAATAATGAATTTATATTAATATATTTAGTATCTTATCGACAATTTCAAAAAATTAGAACAAAGATTAATAGCAATTAATAAACAAATTTCTTGTTTCACAATATTTTTTGCTTAAAACTTATTTTTATTATAGATTTTAGAGATACATGTCATGAAAAATATACTTAATTCGCATAAAAATGATTTGATTTAAACTTAAATTCGGGTGTTTTATAAAAATAATGTTTGAATTAATAAATATAACAAGTATTATATATAAGGCATAGAAATTAAGTTAACTGTAACTGTAAAACATAGTATTATATAATAATAATTGTCAATAAATTGCACTTAAAATTCATAATTTTATGTCAAATTCGTTAAAATAGTGATTCTAAGGAATTAGTGCTCATTTTGACAATTTATTTATAAATATAGAAACAATTGATAAATTATTAATATATTAATTATATTAAATTTAATATATATTAAAGCACTGCAACTATAAATGAAATATAACTTAAGATCCATTTACAGTACGCTTTGATGGAGGGATCAAATGGTCGGGTAATTGTTGGGGTAAGTCGTGACCGTTGAGCTTAATTTGGACCAAATGCATGGCTAATGCGAATTCATCTGAGTCTAGCATTCCATCTCGATCCAAGTCCGACAGTTTCCAGATTTTGCCCAAAACACTGTTCGGTAGTTTCGATTTGACGAGTTCTGACTTGGCTTTCGCGCCCGTAATCTTGCCGTCGATCGGTTCCATTGTGTCGAACATCTCATCATATTTCGCTCTATCCTTATCCACAATCCATTCCTTGTCCAGAGAGCCCGCGTCCACGCCTTCGCCCCGCATATATCCAAACGGAGACTCCTTTACGCCTTCAAACGCACCGCCCTTTACTACTGTCTCCTCTTTCGTATCGATTTGTTCCTAAATTACAAATTAAATGTTAAATAGAGTTGCGATAAAAGACCTGAATATGTCATACCTGAGGAATCATTGCCATAAGTTTCGCGATATCGTTGGCGAGCATAGAGTCGACGGCGTCGAGCAGTGGTTTCTTCAATGGATGGAATTTCGTGAAGTCGTGATGCATCAGCTTTTCCTGCATTTCGTGTAAGTCTGGGAAGTCTCCGATCGGAACCCCGTATTCGCGCTCTATTTCCGTGAATATGTTTCCCAAATGTTTAATCAATTCCTTCTTTTTGGACTCTTTGCCAAAAACGGACGGCATTTCCTTTCGTAATGAACTAATGATATACGCGTGAACCTAACCGTACGGATCAACACATTGTTAGATAGGACTAGTAATGTAGAAAATGAGCTGAAAATTACGACTAATTATATAATAATTTTAATGACTGTTCACCAGAAGAGAGAGAGAGAGAGAGAGAGAGAGAGAGAGAGAGAGAGAGAGCGTTTTGGTTGTAAAGATCGAAATGAGAAGATAGGAGTTGTGTGTATGTGTTGTTTGAGATGAGATTCAGTCCTTTTGGTTGTTTAGCAATGAAGCAGAAGAAGAGAAATGAAGAGCAGGAGTGGAGTTAACACAAGTCTGTGCTGTTGTGGATGTGCTCTCATCTCAAGACGACGACGACTGAAAGGCAACGGCTTTTCTGCTATAATAAAGTTATTTATATGCAGTTTGGTGTGGACTCCCTCGGGATGATAACGAGGCCAACATTTACCAGATATGCCAACAACTCATATAATATCACACAAAACCCAAACCCATATTATAGGCTATTCCTTATGCCATAGCCTCTCGAATAACATCAAATCTCGGCTCAAAAACTGGATATTCTTGTCTTGATTTTCTCTCCACTGAAACAAAAGCGCAGATAATATTAATATAATATATTTTCATAAATTATTCACTTTTCGTATTATTTTAATTTTATGTTTTCGCTTAAAAGCGAAACACTATTTTGTTATATGTAATTGAATTAAACATTAATATCCAATACAATGAGACACAACTTTATACCTCTAAATTGATTTTGAATTTGAATACAATTAATCTTTATATACATAAAGTTTTGTTTTCTTGTAAAACGAGAGAATAAATGCAATACAAAAAAGACTAAATAAAAAACAAATAATAAGTAAATTAAAACTGTTTTTGGTTTGCCTTTTGATGTGAGCTCTAACTCAACATTGGGTTCAATATTCTAGATATGGAAACGACTTATTTATTCACAAACAGTGTATTTATTGTTAAAAATTGTTTTTTCTTTCTTAACTAAACCATTCATTCAAATACGTTAAGATCAGAAACCTTTTGATTCATTAATAAATTCATAAATGTTTATCAAATATTAAATTATAAATGCAGTCCAAGTGTTAGGTTTTGAGTGTTGTTTGGACTCGATTTTAATATTAATATTTGAATATTTTTATATACATTTTGAACACTCAATGTGTTTGAAAAATCTTTTTATTTTTTCTTTTCCTTTAACAACATATAAACAAAATAACAAAATATAATCGATTGAACAGTTCTTTAGTTACTTTATATTTTTGTTTTCTAATTTAAAAACAAAAAATAATAACAAAAAAATGTTTAATCAAAATATATATTCATATGTAATACAGTATTTGGAGCGACGGTTTGCATTGGAAATGTCGTTTACAGTGTAATTGCAATCTATATGTCATATAAGTTAAGTATTTTTGTTTAAAGTGGAAAAACAACACCAGTTTTCTGTTAATGAGTTTATTGTGTAATTAAAAGACAATACATATGGAAATATTTGCTCATTATATATGAACCAAGACTTCTCTCTCAACTCATTAACTCTTTCTTCAGTTGTCGTCAAAATGAGATACAAGAATGTCTTCAAAAAACCATTTCAATGCATGAATTATAATAAATATTAAAAAATATACACAAGATTTCCATCCCTTCAGAGCTTAATATATGAGGCGATATAACTTAGAGAGGGAGGGAGAGGGAGATCATTGAAAGACAAGACCCCTTCCAGTCTATTTGCATTGTGTTAATGAAAATGAATAAATATTTGTACAAAAATTTCTTTAAAAAATATTTAAATTAAATAAACACAAGAATAAACAGAAGTAATGAGGAAAGAATGTTAAATAACTTATTTGCTTAAAAACATATGATAAAAATATTATTATTTTGGTCTGAAATCAAATTTAGACACATATCTCTATTTTATGCGCAAAACTCATGGGATATTCAGTGATATTGTTATCATTTAAATAAAATGATAAAAACAGAAGTTCGCTATAAATGTAATCATATTTACGCCTAAATAAGTGAGAATAAGAGGGTATCTCGTGTTGTATCTCAGTATTAGCCACGAAAATATGGAGAGAGAGAGAGAGAGAGAGAGAGAGAGAGAGAGAGATAAAGTTTTACTTTATTATACAATTTCTCTAATTTATAAATAAAAATAAGAGAGAGAGAGAGAGAGAGAGAGAGAGAGTACTGGGAGGAGATGAAGGATGAGATGAACGCGAGGGCTCAATGAAGCGAATGGTCACACAACGAGTGCAGTCTATGATCACTGCTTTTTTAAGGCATCACAAGAGAGAAAGAGAGAGAGAGAGAGAGAAGAGAGAAGAGAGAGGGAGAGGTTTGGTTCAGTGTTTTAAGCATTTTGTGTGTTGGAGTGGCAGTTCGTGGGCCCTGACGTCCGCACACATATACACACTGTCTGTATATTAAGGGGCTTTAGTGTTGTGAAGAGATTGAGCTCATTGTGATGGTAGTGATGGTATATATATGGTGTGCACCACTGGTCTGTCAGCTCCCAAAATGGGTGTCAGAGAATATTTATGACGCGAAACGACTCCATACACGTCCAGCTCTTTGCCAAAGAAGATAAGTTCACCAAATGAACTGAAAGCCAAAACTAAAGACACAAACTTCACACACAAGGGGAGAGAGAGAGAGAGAGAGAGAGAGAGAGAGAGTTGAGAAATGAAAGAGAGGCTCACTTTGCAAAGTATAGCATCATTTAGATAGTGGTTAGAAGTGAAAAGAAAGCCTAATATAAAGTATATAAGCAAAAGGGAGAGAGAGTAATATGTGTGCCTTCTTTAGTCTTTTCTCGTTTAAAAAAGTTAAGTTTGAGTTCTGGTGTTTAGTGTTGTTCTTGTTGTTGATCTGCAGAGTTGTTGCCATCAAATGGTGGCCATTAATCTCAGTCAGACGTTATGATCCGCCCGTTTCCTAGACCTTTAGGGCCTCACCGACAATGAAAAAAGAGAAAAAAGTATTTTTTGCGTTAATCTAACAAAAAATTGCAGAAATTCTGGAGCTGAACATAAAATGATTAACTATTGCCATCATATATTCTCTTATGTGTCTCACATCTCGCTCTCTCTCTCTCTCTCTCTCTCTCTCTCTCAAACACTAACAACCAGTAGAAGAAAGAATTAAGGCTTATATTACATTCATTTTGTCATTCTTTAACATAATTTAGTTTTTCATTAGAATTCATAAATAATTTTCTCGACTTTGTTTTTGTTACAAAAAGCTATGAGTTTTGACTTAATTTATGATAAGAACTCGTATTCATAGATAGGAATCAAAACAATTATTACTCCAAAAAACATTTGATTGTATCGTTAGATATACCGAGTATTTAGCAAAAAATAAAATGTGTTTTTTGTTTCACTTCTCAATGCATATGAATATTGTTCTCAGAAGTGGTCAACGAATGAGAGGGAAAAAGAGATAGCGTTGGTGTGTAAGTGTGGACCGACCTGTGCTAAACATAATGTGCATATAGTGTATAAATATATAGTAGATTGTGGTTCAGGTGCTAAACACATATAACATTAATAGTAGGCTTAGAGTTGAGGATTTAATAGTATATAATTTAGTGGTCTCTTCGCAAAATTGTGCCCAAAATTTAGCTCCAAATTGGGCTCAAATTGCAGTGTTTTGTGTGCAGACACTGAAAATGCACACAAAATACTTATGATATTATGTATTGGCTGTCAGAGCGACGAACGCTACCGACGAATAAGCCATCATAGGGTCAGCCAGAGGTCAGCCGTATGTCTTACGACTGGGCCCTCAACTGGGTATTAAGCGCTCGGCTCTGGTGGCGGCCCTAACATCGCTGTATCCACAGTATGTGTGGTGTTATATCTGTTATGTATCTATAGATCTAACATAAAATTCATGCAACACTAGGGAGAGAGAGAGAGAGAGCAAGAAAGAGAGAGAGAGAGAGAGAGAGCAAAGTATGAATGGTATGGAGAGAGACACGACTCCCCCGAGCAAACTATTGACAAACATTTGTGTGCAGTTGTTTTAGACCAGAGAGAGAGAGAGAGAGAGAGAGAGAGAGAGAGAGAGAGAGATCTTTTGTATTTTTGACATGTTTTTCGTTCAATTTTAAAACCTCTGGTAAAGTAATATCCATAAGAATGCAAACAAAATAGACGTATAATTCAATAATTCTTAAACACTTAAAACACTTAGATTTTGTTGTGATGAATGTCTCGCATAAAGAGGAGCTCAAAAGTGTTCAAATATAGTTTGATTAATTGCCGATTCAATCATGTCTTCGCAACCAATATTAGGAGTCATATCACAGACATATCAAAAAGAAAAAGGTCTTAAAAATTAGTTAATATAAGGCATAACACTATGAAAGACAGAAAGAAAGAAAGAGAGGGAGAGATTGGCGGTGAAGTGAATGAATGGCTGAGATGTGTATGTCGTGGCACATGTTATGCCAATAAATCAAAAAACCGAAATTCAGTATTTTTATGTCTCCCGAAACCGTAGACCGCAATGCATTGGTTTAACACTCTCTTCATATTGAAGACCAAAAGGCATTGCAAACGAGAAGAGAAGTTGTCTTCAGGCTATCAATCGGATCCCAAAGCCAACGATTGCGGCAAAGAATGAAAACTAAAAACAAGTTGTGTTTAGAGTACATAAAAAATATATAAATTATAATATAGTGTACTCTCTGTCTATACGTACATAAAAGTGGGCGCAAAATAAAATCTTGAGAGAGAGAGAGAGCCACTGCTATTTTCCATGTATTCACAACCATTAATACATCGAAAACCTGTGTATAATATATTATAATACGATATGATATGCAAAGTATAAATAATCGCAAACTAATAATTTGTCGCATAAATAGTCGCCGCTATTATTGCAAAGGATTTACTATTTTTATATCGCATATAATGAATGGAATGAACAAAAAAGTCGACAGTTTTTATATACATTATGTTTGAGATATGATAGTGTAGTAAATCGATGAGACGGGGAGAGAGAGAGAGAGAGAGAGAGAGAGAGAGAGAGAGAACTCAATATATGAGAGACAGCGTCTAAACTGTCGGAGCTATACGTATATGAAGTATAGGACAATAAATGATGCGTTTTTTGGCAATGAAGATGAATGAACACATAGATAGATAGTCTGTATGTATGTATTATAGTGTATATTCATTGGATTCACAGCATAGCTCTGGAGGAACTGGTGCTTAACCATAACTGTGGAAAGTTATGCATTTGGACCGGCAATGACAGATGGCTTCATGCAATATTCATAAGAATATAAATTCTTCGTTACAGGAGATCTCTCTCTCTCTCTCTCTCTCTCTCTCTCTCTCTCGATTTGTATGAATGTGTGTACACTTGTATGAAATGGGAATGTATTTAAAACAAATAGTTGATATGCCTTTAAGAAGTGGTGTTTTGTTTGATAGTTTAATCTGAGGGCCAACAGCGCGCGCACCGGTGTGTCCGCGGGTACACACGCTGTGATTTGTGTGGGCTTTGCTCCGATCGACAGTGCATTATATGCTATCATATATTATATAATAAGGGCTTCAATCGATTCACTAGACGTTTAGTGTTCGCCAAACTTATGGCTTTTGTGGCCATTATTTATAACATATGATTACAGATATGAGTATATAATAAGCAATGATAGACTCAGAGATATGCCTTTTAAACAATTATCACTTCTAATAATACTGGTATCGGATTTTTACAATCCTTTTTGAATCACTTTTGGAAAACTTATATTTATTTATTCTTCTCTTCAATAAGAATATTATTAAAATTTTTATTTATGTCTGTTTTGTTGGCTTTTATTGCCTTTCTTATATTTTTCTTCTGGTGCCTCAATGAGTAAAACCTTTACTACTTCTTACTAGTGCTCACACATTAGTGTTTCATTTCATACACTCTCTCACAACTCCCTTATGCTCTCTACAAATGCAATCAATAAGCCATTGGTAGCACTAATAAGCAATTATAAAGTTTTACTTTATTATACAATTTCTCTCTCTCTCTCTCTCTCTCTCATCTCTATATTCATATCCGTGTGCTCTTTCGGTTCACTAGTTTTTATGCTTTGCAATCGACGGGAGGTTTAGACATAGAAAATAGAGAATTAAAATTTATTAACGCAATTAGCATTTAGGGTACCGTCAGAGCGAGAGAGAGAGAGAGAGAGAGAGAGAGACCCTGATATCATAAGCAACACAAACATATAACTATATATTTTCTTTCCATTCGTTTCTCAATTTTTTGGTTCTTTCAATATTTAAAGTAAGTCTTGAATTGAGTCAACGATTTTCCTGCGACTCCTATTCGTTGGGATTACGAGATGTTGTAATTTACATCTCAACTCTACTTGAGAGCCCTTTCCCAGCACTAAATATGTAACTTTATTTTATGTGTTCATGTTTTGCAGATTTAAAATACCAACAAAAATAATGTTTTTATTATTTTGATGTTCGTTTGGGCCATCCATTCAGTTCTCTCTCTCTCTCTCTCTCTCTTATTTTCTCTCTCTCTCTCTCTCTCTCTCTCTACTATTCATATACCCGTTTCTCATATGCTATTGTGTAATATAGCATGACGTGAACGCAAAACTTTGTTTTTTATATTCATTGTATGACTACAACCACTATTTGTAACGCTTGGCAGAGTTTTTTAGGCACAGAGAAAGAAAAAAACATTTCTTCTTCGTTCACCTGATGGATAGTACTGTATATTACGAGTCTTCCTATAAATTTTGATTAGTTATTGCATATTATAGACACTGAAGGAGGGAAAGAGTGAGTGAGTGAGTGAGCGAGAGAGAGAGAGAGAGAGAGAGAGAGAGAGAGAGAGAGAGATCTGGTATTAAACCATAAGTGCTCTCTTAACCAGTGCTGTAGTATATGTCTTACAAACCATTTTATGACATCTAAACTCCAATCTATTGTTAGTCTCTATTCTGTACGACAACTCTATTCTAGACTTCTCTCACACTTCTATTCACCAGTAAATCAATTGTGTGTTTGCTTTGCTTTGCTTTACATTTAATATTTACATTCATTTCAATTGCATTTCCGTTTTCATTTTAATGCTCGACAGCCTGTCATCCATTTACTATCTCTTCATTACCGCTCATCTGTTCCAACACTTTATGTCTCTGTTGTTTCAGTTGAAGGAATAACTCATATATTAAAAAGCGAGAGAGAGAGAGAGAGAAGAGAGAGAGAGAGAGAGAGCTCTTTTCATACTTCATTGATAATTTTCTGCATATATCTCACAATACATTGCATTGAAATCACATTATATTCTGCAAAATCGAAACACAAATTATGGCACAAATGTGTTCAGAGTTTTCAAAAATACATTTCCGATCAGTGATTGGAAATTATATTTTTTCCTCTAAAATTGCATTTTCTAAAATAAATTCAATCATTAATTAAATGAAAAAATGTATACAGAAAAACAATAATTCAATTTTTTAGTGTTAAATATTTTACATTTTTGGCTTTTGAATTGAAGAAACGATTTACTGAATGAAACAACTATTGCTTTGCAAGAAATGGTAAAATTGTTAATAAAAAGGTGCGAAAATTTAGCGAAATTAATAAAGAATAGACACAATCATTAAGTGATTGTAAAATTATGCAGAAATACTGGTTGTGAGACTCGCAGCACATTATATAAAGTGGTTATACATACTATACATACATGTATATCAGACATGAGAGGCAGTGAGAAAAAGCCAATTTAACAGAGCCTTTAATTGCCTTATTATCCAATTCCCATCACTACTGGCACTGCACTCAACCTTTCTCTCTCTCTCTTAACCAGTCCTGTAGTATATGTCTTACAAACCATTTTATGACATCTAAACTCCAATCTATTGTTAGTCTCTATTACAGAATATAATGTGATTTCAATGCAATGTATTGTGAGATATATGCAGAAAATTATCAATGAAGTATGAAAAGAGCTCTCTCTCTCTCTCTCTCTCTCTCTCTCTCTCGACTCTCTTTTTAGCATAAAAATTACAGGACTTGTACTCAAAATTATTGTAAATAAGTTAAACAAATTTCCCTCGAGATTATAGAGTTGTGCTTTAATTGCAATTACCTTTCAATTGTTCATTCACTCACTCATTCACACAATACATACACCATAAAAGTATTACACATTATATTCTCGCACTTTTGCAAAACTTTTGACATTTCATTCAATAATTATCTCAATTATTATTTATTCGTTAATTAATAATAATTCACCGTTTAGGCAGTTTAGGCGTTTTGATTATCATTTTTAACGCAAACACACTATTATTTTCATTACTATTATTATTTAGAAAAATCAGTTTTTCAACAAAATTTATATAATTATAGCAATCGAGTGATTCAATCAGACTTCTCTGGAGTATATATACGATAACGTGAAATATTGAATGACTTGATAATCCCGGCCATCAAACCTAATACCAAACAGAAATGGCTTTGAAATATACAAGAGTGCAGAGGAGGAGGAATGGTATGTAATATAAGACTAGTTCTTCGTTTTGTATCATCTCTTATGGCCTGTATATACAATCCTTGCATATCCAGAGATGAAAACGAAACATTCAATCAATAGTGAGTTAGCATTTAATTTATAACTAGAAAACTTGGTGTACGAATGGGTCGACTGGTATTGCCGGTGATGTACTGTATGTAAAGCATAAACGATACTCGTATGCAAGTGTCGAGTGTCTGGATGTCTTTGTATGTCTTATACTCTGACTATACTATAAATTCAATTATCCATTTCAATTAAAATGGCATCATATGCACGATTAGAGTAATACAACACATACAGTACAATATATCCAGTATATACCGGTGCTCTCGTATACATTACTCGTATACTGTAATACAGTATTACATGAGAACACAGTATTAGTATTAGAGAACAGAATTCGCTTTGAAATAAATCTTTTTTTTTTTAGTTTGAAGAACAAAACTCTCTGTGAAAACTCTGAACGAAACACTGGATTTTGGGAAAACAGTGCAGAAAGTGATGCAAACTTTGAAGAGGATTATTACGATTTCAAATCCGATCGCTTGGAATCGTATGGAATTTAGTGCTCTTATAGCTCCACAATATTCTCTCTCTCTCTCTCTCTCTCTCTCTCTCTCTCTCTCTCTCTACAATTTTACTTTTTTCACTGAAACACACAATTCTCTTATACAGTATTTTTGTGTTTCTAATATTATGTTACACTTTCAATATGTGTTTGAATATCTGATTCAGTTCTCCAAAGTTTATAAGATTAAAGTTTTATATGTGTTGAGATCCTATGCTCTCTCTTTCTCTCTCTCTCTCTCTCTCTCTCTCTCTCTCAAAGTAAGTATGAGTTTGTTAGGGAGAGAGTGAGCGAGAGAGTGGGTATTTGTAGTATTTATATATACCTAATGCTTATATAAAACAAGATTTTTCAGAACCATTGAAATATTAGACTCACGATTGAAGCAAAACAAATCAGTTTCTTTAAAACAATGAATTATTGAAAGGAAATTAGTTTTGAATTATTTCCTGATGTAGTCTATCGAAGGGCTTATTATTCAGAATTGGATTGAAATTATTATTTTTTTGTCAGTCAAATATATGTTATAAAAATTATAATCTCATCTTAAATATAGTGAAGCTATTAATAGAAAGCGAATGCAATTGTTTTGCAACGATTGTACCGAACGGTGAAGTCTATAAATTTGTATATTTCGGAGAGAGTTTTGCATTTTGAGTACTGTATCCATACATCCCTCACAACGTATACAATACACTGTTTACTATACAATAATAGGATTTATTGAAGAGTTTTGTCATATGAATGGACTGTTGGCTACAAATATACATTCACTGTCGCCGACACACAGCCGACCGCTGCCACTGCCGCCCACTTTTTAAAAACTCAATGAACTAAATAATAGGTTTGACAGTCGCTGCGAGACCTGAGAGAGTTATGGTCTCGAGCTCTCACAACTGAAGCTCGAGTTTAATGTCGAGACGAGAGATTTTTATTAATATTTGCCTCAAAAACAGTGTAAAACATATACGCGAAACATAACATCACATAATTATATTAATAGTTGCTATTAATTAATAAGTTAATGAATTGTCTCTAAAGTAATTGCGATATCAATGATGAATAACTGATAGAAGAGATCGTAAGGGAAGGGAAAAAGTGAGTGACAGAGAGAATTACATTGGAAAGAGAGAGAGAGAGAGAGAGAGAGAGAGAGAGATATATATACAAAAATAATGGTTATTTTCAGTTAATCTTGTAAATTATCAGATCTATAAGTATGAGAGAGAGAGAGAGAGAGAGAGAGAGAGAGAATAGCAGGTCTCGAGACAATTGGTGATACAAAACGATTATACATTGAATACTGTAGTAAATGAGTCAAAAGCTGACAGAAAAATCTCCCCTTTTTTGAATTATCAATTCATGCGAATCCGACTGAGAATTGTGGAGCAGAGAGTGAGTGTGTTTGAGAGGAGAGGGAGAGAGAGAGAGAGAGAGAGAGAGAGAGAGAGAGAGCTACTGGTGATATAGTAATATCATTACACATCGGGAATGAATGGGGCACCAGATGTGGTGCCGGTCATCACAACACCATTTCATAGACAATTAGAGTTAATGTCAGTCTGTTTTACACAACAGTTTATCCATAAAAAATATTTCCCAATAAATATTCATATAAAACAGAATTACTAAAAAAATAAGCTAAAAATATAGACAACACATAAAATGTTGTGTAATTTGAATACAGAATTTAGAGTATATTTGGCCACAAAAGCAAACAGGAAGACTAGGAAATTGAGTTTACGTTACAGGTTCTGGTTGTCTGTCCGGACAAATAACACGCGACTCTCTCTCTCTCTCTCTCTCTCTCTCTCTCAATACCAGTCGATTGGATTCGACTTACAATCGTATTATATTCCCAAATGTTAAGCGAAATGCAATCCAATTGATTAGATATCGCTCTCTCAAACTGTTAGCTCTTCGACATAACGCCAGTTAATAGGCTTTAATAGCGAGTCTCACGACTCGTATAAATTGTGTACCAATAGATGTGAAAAACAAATATTTGCACTTTTCATACCATATTCACCTACAAATTGACTCTTGAAAACATTTTGTATGAATAGTAATGAAATATTAATTTCTTATTCAAATGCCCTATTAATCCATTATATAATTGTTGAAATAATACAAAATAATTAACGATAAGTCAATAAATTAGTTGGAAATTTTTTACTCGTTTAGTAAACAAACTTTTATAAGACATGTATTGAAGAGAGAGAGAGAGAGAGAGAGAGACTATTTACTAAATAAATGAGATGAATAAGCAATTGAGTCGGCGGCTCGTGTGACACGACTACACACGAGATCGGATCAACTTATAGTCTCTTATGGCACTGGTATGTGATTGGGAGGCATTGGGAGGACACACGTGTCGGACAAACAAAATGAAAGGCAAATATTATTCCAAACAATACGAGACGCGAATTCAATGCTAAACACAATTGCTTTAAATTTGATTCATTCATACATTTGTTTGCAAATTTCGTGTATTTTTTACTGTGAATTCAATTCACTCGTCGACTGACAATCGGAGTGCAAAATAGGAGTCGACTATACGGTAGACTCAACGACAGACTCGTGTATTGAAGCCGTTTTTGGTCGTAAATACAGTTAAGGGCAGAGTTTTTGGAAATGAAATCAACGAAAACTCTATTAAGTGTTGTGTTGTGAGGAATAAATGTGATTCCGATTGCAATTAGTAGTCGACTCGTACGACACGGACAGACACTGCGGGCCCTCATCTCTCTCACAGTGTCTCTCAATGCCATTCCTATCCTATCTGTGCGTCACTTGTGGTGTGCATTGAAGGCGAATAAAAGGCGAGATATTCTGTGTATTCAATAGGACTTTACTTTCAATCAAAACATGTGGAGATGACATGTTTTACTACAACACCATAGCGTACAACACATCTCTCACTTCTATTTCACTCCTGGAGGACAGGAATGCAATTCAAGTGTTGTATTAAAGAGAGGGAGAAAGAGAGAGATAGTGAGAGAGAATTGTGAAATAAATTTGAACTCAATTTTTATGCACTTATGGGGTATTGGGAGGGAATAAATGCAATTACAATCTTAGAAAATATACTTTTCAGACATCAATTACACAATAGTTTTGAAAAATATTGAACACAATAGAGAGCACAGCATTCGGAATATTTGTACGAATATTTTGTTTTTTCTTTAAATTAATATAAAATTAAAACTAATTGTATTTCATTAAAATATTTCTTTTAACAAATGTAAAAATTGTAAATTTTAAATGCATTTTTAATATGAATTATAAAGATATTTGTCTCAATTTATTTTTGGGCAGAAATTGATTTGACATGAAAGCGAAGTCAATCTCTTATGCCGGGCACACAATACTTGTCTATACGTATACTACTGTATATATAGCTATATATTGTGTGTTATATAAATGTGTATCAAAACAAACCCCAGAGAGACCTGAATTCCCCAAAATCGACACAACACTCATAGATCTTCTCTGGTGTGAGAGTTAATGCCGGAGATTATGAAACGTCATCTGAAAATATCGCTGTCATCGGGCGCTCAGCCGCCGCATCGGCCCTACAGTCTCATCGCACACACCATTCATGATACCAGTTATGATGCCATAAATCTATGCCTCACTACCAAACAAAATATCTAATATATAATATAAGTTATATAATACACTCATTTTTTATATGAATAGAAATTTTATTCAAAATAAACCCGTTGTTAATCATATCTTTGCCTCTCATTTAAATTTTTACTCATTTCAGGCGTTTTTCGTATAAATTTTAAAATTATTTTTTGTATCCTTTGGAGACATTAATCGTACGTAAAATTTATAAAAATGTCTTAATATTTTATGGCAAGACTTATGTGAAAAACGCTTTAATTGTATTCAAAAAACATCCAAACCTTTATAATCAATACAATATTTCTCTCACAACTCGTCTATTGTGTGATTGCATAACAGGACTAACACTGTATACAGTTTTCCAAAACCCAAATAGACTTTATATCTCTGAATTGTGAGATACAGTGCGAGAGAGAGAGAGAGAGAGGACAGGGAGGGAAGAGAGTGAAGGCTAACTGGAAAAAGAGAGATGAGAAGATATTATGTGTGGAAATATACAATAGCTGGAGCGAGAGAGAGAGAGAGAGAGAGAGAGAGAGAGAGAGAGATTGTGTGTATGTTCATAGAGTGTGGCGGAGAGTGAGTGTGAGATCACATAGCATATAACAGTGGTATATTCAACAAACTGAGCATGATGTGTATGATGTATGTATGGTGTGTGGGGCAGCCCATGCGCGGCTCCTCCCGTGGCCAGTGCTGTGCTGTGTAGGTATGGGCGGCGCGACACCGGTCTCGCAAGTGGAGCGTCGGTGGCGTTGAGCTGACGGCTAGAGTGGATGAGAATATGCGGCAGAATAAAAGAGACTCATTGTTTGGTTTGTCCAAAATGAAAATGATTGTATGCGCCGGTTGTGATCTACCAATTCTGGACAGATTCCTCCTCAACGTGTTGGACCGCTCGTGGCATACAAAGTGTGTTCAATGTTTTGAGTGTAAATCCAATCTACAGGAGAAGTGCTTCTCACGCGAAGGCAAACTCTACTGCCGTAACGACTTCTTCAAGTAAGTTATGTCCCGTAAAATTCACTTTTCTCTCAACCCTTTTCCGCGGTTTTGTCGCTTATTTTTTTGTACCCATTTTTGCACTTTTCGTTCGTGTGTTGTGCAAAAAGTTGTGTCATGTGTTTTGCAAATTTCCCGTGTAATTCATATGATTTACCACGTTTTGCATACTTTTTAAACAGTATTTACAATGTTGTCAAATATCTATGAATAACTTTTTGTGTGTTTGTAACTTATGTTACCTTTAATTGCTGTTTGAAATGAATTGTGACTTTGCGCCAAAAAATTTGTATTACTTTTTTGGGAAATTTTTGCAATTGCTTTATATAATACTGTCGACTATTATATGAGATCATTATTATGATATTTCATTCAATGAGATAATAGCTTTATTTATCAAATAGTATTTTCTAAACACATATGCTGAAATATTTTTAAAATCCAAACAATCATACTTTATATATTGGTACAAATACTTTGCGAAACATTTTTGTATTTTACAATAAATAGGGTTTATGTTTGTATAACACATTCAATGATAATGTGAAAAACGCGTCGATTTATTGCACGATATATTTGACCACAATTTTTGCCTTAATTTAGACTTTATTTTCCGTAATAAACATCACATGTGTTCCACATATTCTCGCGATTCAAACATTTCTCGCAATCCATTCAATCAATTCTCTCTCTCTCTCTCTCTCTCTCTCTCTCTCTCATTTCAATCAAAACATGTGGAGATGACATGTTTTACTACAACACCATAGCGTACAACACATCTCTCACTTCTATTTCACTCCTGGAGGACAGGAATGCAATTCAAGTGTTGTATTAAAGAGAGGGAGAGAGAGAGAGATAGTGAGAGAGAATTGTGAAATAAATTTGAACTCAATTTTTATGCACTTATGGGGTATTGGGAGGGAATAAATGCAATTACAATCTTAGAAAATATACTTTTCAAACATCAATTACACAATAGTTTTGAAAAATATTGAACACAATAGAGAGCACAGGATTCGGAATATTTGTAAGAATATTTTGTTTTGTCTTGAAATTAATATAAAATTAAAACTAATTGTATTTCATTAAAATATTTCTTTTAACAAATGGAAAAATTGTAAATTTTAAATGCATTTTTAATATAAATTATAAAGATATTTGTCTCAATTTATTTTTGGGCAGAAATTGATTTGACATAAAAACGAAGTCAATCTCTTATGCCGGGCACACAATACTTGTCTATACGTATACTACTGTATATATAGCTATATATTGTGTGTTATATAAATGTGTATCAAGACAAACCCCAGAGAGACCTGAATTCCCCAAAATCGACACAACACTCATAGATCTTCTCTGGTGTGAGAGTTAATGCCGGAGATTATGAAACGTCATCTGAAAATATCGCTGTCATCGGGCGCTCAGCCGCCGCACCGGCCCTACAGTCTCATCGCACACACCATTCATGATACCAGTTATGATGCCATAAATCTATGCCTCACTACCAAACAAAATATCTAATATATAATATATATAATACACTCATTTTTTATATGAATAGAAATTTTATTCAAAATAAACCCGTTGTTAATCATATCTTTGCCTCTCATTTAAATTTTTACTCATTTCAGGCGTTTTTCGTATAAATTGTAAAATTATTTTTTGTATCCTTTGGAGACATTAATCGTACGTAAAATTTATAGAAATGTCTTAATATTTTATGGCAAGACTTATGTGGAAAACTCTTTAATTGTATTCAAAAAACATCCAAACCTTTATAATCAATACAATATTTCTCTCACAACTCGTCTATTGTGTGATTGCATAACAGGACTAACACTGTATACAGTTTTCCAAAACCCAAATAGACTTTATATCTCTGAATTGTGAGATACAGTGCGAGAGAGAGAGAGAGAGAGAGAGAGAGAGAGAGAGAGAGAGAGAGAGAGAGAGAGAGAGAGAGAGAGAGAGAGAGAGNAGAGAGAGATGGAAAGAAAAAGTTGTGAGAGTGAGAGCCAAACAGAAGTGGAAAATCCCAGTGGAATGCATGGGATTTATATACAGTATTCCTATTCTTATTGATACGTGTTTTCCTATTTCATTCATTTCATAAGACAGTCAAATCCCTTTATTATACACAAAATCATATAATATGGCCAATACTGTACTGTTTGGCAAATTTTATAAATGTAAATATTGTGCAGAGAATATGTAGTCCAAAATATAATATTTATTATTTTTTGTTGTTAATTTTTTGTAAACTAATAAATAGCATGTATTTTGTTATAAAAATATTTTCTATTGATATATAATGAATGGGATAAGTGTAACATTACTTTGAATGCAAATAATGGTGTTTTGAGTGTATAATCGGAGCACAAGTTTGTGTGCAGAATATATTTTGAAGGCAAATATCTCTGCCAAAGGCATCAGTGTTTGAAGTCGTGCTCTGATCGTTGCGTTGAAGTTGATCTCAATTTTTTGCATCTCTCTCTCTCTCTCTCTCTCTCTCTCTCTCTCTCATAAACTTATAGTCTTATACGATAGGAGAGCTCACATACACAGACACACACTGTATAACACATACGATTACCAGTGCATGGAGTGTGTGATGCGTTGCTCTCGAGTTTTTGAATCGATATCTTGTGTTTGTTTAGTTTCATAGCCATAGCATAGCATTTGTTTGCAGAACTCATTCACATGAATAAAATACAAAAGCGAGAGAGAGAGAGAGAGAGAGAGAGAGAGAGAGAGAGAGATGCAAAGACACTATGTGTTGCACACATAATCATTATAATACATACCTCTATACGTGAATTTGTATGTCGTGTCATATGCAGGAAATAAGATAAGGCCTTCTAAGTGACAACAAATACAAATCCCTGAACGGGAGAAAAGTTTTGTGTCATTTCATACCGACTTTTTAACATTCAAACATGCGATGAGTTTTCATCCTTTCCATCCTTTTTCTGATGCCTTTTCACAGATTGCTATCGTTTTATTGTCAATACAGTCACTGCCAGAGACACGTATAGGAGATGTTGTAGAAATATATCAAAAAATTTCTCATATATTCAAATCTGTACATATATATACGGCATATAATTTCTCTCTCTCTCTCTCTCTCTCTCTCTCTCTCTCTCTCTCTCTCATCTATTCTCTATTCTGATAATCCAATGTTCATTGTTTAGACATTAGGCTCTATTTTGCAGGCATTCATATCCATCAAAGAGAAGGCGATTTAAATTCTCTCTCAAATACTTAACACAAGTGAAAGTTTGTTAGAAAGAGATTTATTGTTTTAAACAAGAATAGCATTGAATTTACAATAAAGTCAAACAATTTTTTCTTCAGTAATAAATTGAGACTAAATACAGTAATACAATACAACTAAATAAAAAATCTACAAATATTTGCCCACGTTTTGTGATATTTAAATATTATAATTATGTTTTAAATTATATATCTCTTAATAATTTATTATGAATTTAGTCTTTAATGTTTACAGACATTAATATAAATGTCTAATATATTCTCTTTATAAGATATACCATTATATTTCATATTTTTGAAAAAGCGATGATAACTACTATAAGAAAATTGCATTGAATTCATGAAATATTAGTAAAATATTAGATGTAATATATGGGAAATATTTCACAGCAAAACAAATATAAATGATTTCATTTACGAATTGGAGGCAAATTTTGAAAAATGGGAAAATAGACCAAATATGTAAGAAATCCGGGTCTTTCGACAAACCCAATGCAATGGGCGGTAAAGTTATTTTTGTAACAAATACTTACAAATCCATAATTTTTTGTTTGATAGCTATTAAAGGGGTAACTCATGTATGGAGTGGTCAACAAGTCTGGAGTGGAGAACAAAACATTTGAAAATATAAAGAGAAGAGAGAAGAGAGAGAAAGATAGAAATAAAGGTGAAGGTGAGAGAGCCCAGGGGTCATACATTTCTAATTTGACAAATGTGCTCGGTGTTAGAGTTCAAACATTTTAAAATTTCTCTTTGGAGAGAGAGAGAGAGAGAGAGAGAGAGAGAGAGAGAGTTTTACGAAGAAATGAGTGTTACTCTCTTTTTGTACGGATTTTGTTTTTGTGTATCGATTCTTATATACAGTAATACTAAATTAGGTTCAAATTCGCACTCAATTTTAGTTGTGTGTGTGTGTGTGTGTGTGAGAGAGAGAGAGAGAGAGAGAGAGAGAGAGAGAGAGAGAGAGAGAGAGAGAGAGAGAGAGAGAGATCACTCACGAAAACAATAATAAAAGAAGAGCCGATTTGGACGCTCAGAGAACGAGTCCCAGAAAAAAATATAATACAAACTTTAAGAAACCCTGAAAATAGACTCTAAGGACATAAGTTAAGAGAACCCCCAGTGCTATACAGAAAGTGTCCGATAGATAAGCGATAACACGGGTAAAACTCTATGGCATCGCGGTATTAATAGCTGGGGTCAAGTGGTTTACTTGTTTAAAAAAGAGTGTCAATAAATGTCATGTCATGTCATTTTTTGTTAGCCGGACTGTAGCGCACAAAAAGCACATAATCAAAAAACCGATCATAAATTTTCAACGATTTTATGCCTCTTTTTTGTGGCCAATATTTTTTTCGTAGAATTTTTGTACATAAAGTGGAGTTGTATTTGAAATTTCGTGGAAATATTTGGTGTGCGCTATGAATGTCCTGTTTGTAAGAAAATGCAGACTTTATTTGATTTTTATGTACTCCGGGAGAAGAGAGTCCATCAACTGTCTAACTGTCCCCCTATTATACTGTGCGGGTCTCGTGTCGATCGCACACTCACTACAACTCTTGTGTTGCATTGTGTGTGTCTTATGGCCACAAAACCTCTTCAGACGTAGATTTTATATACTATTGAGTGGAGAGAGAGAGAGAGAGAGAGAGAGAGAGAGAGAGAAAGATAGAAATAAAGGTGAAGGTGAGAGAGCCCAGGGGTCATACATTTCTAATTTGACAAATGTGCTCGGTGTTAGAGTTCAAACATTTTAAAATTTCTCTTTGGAGAGAG
>CAJPIZ010000684.1:0-21790 GCA_905368565.1 Medioppia subpectinata
TCTCTCTCTCTCTCTCTCTCTCTCTCTTCTTTCTCTGCATTTGTTATTATATAATAAATTTAATGCACGAAAATGTCAAATACAGTAACTTATATATTATATCAATGGATCTCATCATAAATAATATAATATTAGTTGATATGACGACCAAATGTTTAGCAAAAATACAGACAATAATAAATATGTTTTGTGTGTTTGACTTATGATTGCTATTAAATCATACATAAATAGCAATTGAATGTAATTTTCATAAACTTATAATTAATAAATTATATGCGCAAATATTGAATATAGCATATGGTAATTGAGTCTGTCAATGGCCATGGTGTATTATTTTAACTAACCAACTAAAAACATAAATAGTGAAAAATTTACAAGTGTTAAATAAATGGGTCCAAAGAGTGCCATAAGTGCCGTATGGGTGAGGCTGACAATGAAAATAAAGTGATCAAGGGGGGTTTACTGCTCTCTGGACCGACCTTGGGCTTCTCAAAATAGGCATATCTATGATGCCATACAATCGCTGATAAGTGTTGAGCACAAAAAGTGTAAACATATTATTATTGCTTATTTGTGCACATTTTGTATCGCAATGAATGCCAACACATAAATGTCGGACAAACACATCCAACACAGAAATCCGGTCACTATTCACCGCAAACGGATCGGTATGTTATAGTCGAGTAATTTATGTGTTTGTGTTGTTACCATGTTTTAATTGTTGGCTTAATTTAGGTGAAAATGATTTTAAGAAAAGCGATCAGAAATTTACAAAACAGCGCAAACTCTCTGAAAAAGAGTCGGATATCACAGACACTGAAAATAAGGTTTGTGTCGAAACATTGTTTTTGTATTTGAATTTTAATTTGTTTTAATTATTTTTAATTTGATATATTTTGTATTAATTCGTATTATGTCTTCACTATATAGATATCGCAGTCTCTGATCTCATTTGTGGTAATATTTGGGGTGTTTTATTTGATTTATGTGTTGTTAACAAACATTATCTAACAACGAAAAACAATAATGTAAATTATGTCTGTAATAATTGTGATAATTTTTATAAATTATTATAAACAGAATGTAAATTCAAATCTAATGACTAAATGAATATAAATAAAAATAATATATTGTAAATATAAACTTACTGATTATCATATCTGTATCTAAATATTCATGAATAAGGTAGTCAACATGATACTATTATAACATAATAAACATGTCAATAAACATATCTATGACAATAAATAACAATATACAAAAAAATAAATTATTATTACTAATAAAATAGTGATATTAAAACCGTAATTTAATATGTGTTTCACTTTTGAAACAAATTAACATAGTAAAACAAATACTAGTCAACACTACATGATTAACTTACAACAATAACATCATGTAACATCATTTATAAAAACTTGTTTATAAACAAAGGCCATGGTCAAACTGTTCTTAATGTACCCATATTGCTATAGTGAATAGTAGTTTTATCACTAACAGGATTTAACATTGTTCAATTGTAAATTAGTGAACAAGGTCATATCAATCATCAATTAATTTCATTTGATTGAAAACATAAGTATAAATATGAAAGTGTTGTGGGATTTATCATTCAATTGCAAACTTAAACTAAAATAGTTTCAAATTTTTCTGTTTTAGTAAAATATAAAAGTATTTAAATTGTGTATTAATTATGTCTTTATTAACGCAATTAATCTCATTATTATTCAGTGATTTGAGTACAACTCTTATAACATTAATAATTGGTTACATAGTGTATAAATTAGCTAAATTTTATTACACACGGTATAATCTGCCGCCCGGTCCACACCCTCTACCTTTAATTGGCAATATATTATGTAAGTAAACAAATTTACATTTATTTAATATATTAATTACTGACAGTAAAAAATTACATACCTGTGTATAATTAAAATAATAATTAATTAACATTAGTTACTAATAGTAAAGTATAACAATTAATATAATGATGATAAAATTAGTATTTAGATGTAAAGACAATCCGGACGAAGTGTTCCGACGGGTGTCCAAAGAGTACGGCCCGGTATTTACCCTATGGTTTGGGACAACACCGCAGGTATTCGTGACCGACATCGAGCTGTCCCGCGAGGCTCTCCGCAAGAATGACTTCGCCGGACGAAGCGATTCATATTTTGGTAAATAAAGCATATTATTAATGCATATTATTATTTGCATATGATTTATTTATGTCATATATTAGTTATATTTATTATTCATAATAAATTTATTAAAAGTAGGATATTTGATATAATCTATTCATAACTCATTTAATTTTAAGCTATAATTATTAAACAGGCAAACAGTTGTCAAACGATGAATTCAGCGATATCATTTTTGCCGATTACGGTCATAAATGGGAAGCGTTGAGACGTGTGGCCCACTCAGCCATTCAGTATGTATACGTTAATTCAGTTTTATAAATGTCTATTTTAACACGAGTTTAAATAATTTACATTAAAAATTAAGGAAATATTCGACAAATGAAAGGCTTATCTCTGTGGCCACCGATTCAGTCGATCGTACGGTTAAAGCCATGTTAGACAAGGAAGGAGTGGGCAATGCTTTTGATCCCCGGAGTTATATCTATTTAATGTTTCTCAACATTTTGGCCACCAGTGCTTTTGGACAGAGGTTTTGATAAATATAAACTAATAATAAATTAATTAATGCATAATTTTATTAATGTAGTTATGATATGGAAGACAAGGAGTTTAAATACCTTAAATATGGTATGAAAGACCAGGCCATGGAAATCGGTGGCCGAATATTGTTGTGGGAATTCTCGCCTATTATTAGATTCATTGATAGAAAACGAGTGGCAAAACAAATAAAAGTTACGAGAGGTGTCATTGATTTACTCAGAAATAAGTTTATCAAACATTACGACGACTATAACGAGTCAATTGAGAGAGACTTTTGCGATGCACTCATCAGTGCTAAGAATGACGCCCTCAGAGACGGCAAAGAGTCGGCCCCTTATCTCACGGACGCCAACCTCTCGATGGCTATCATTGATCTCTTCATCGCCGGAACCGATACCACACAACAGACTTTCCAATGGATTCTACTTCTGATGACATACTATCCAGAAATGCAGAAAAAGTTGAGACAAGAGATTGAGTCCCAAATCGGAGACCGAATGCCAACACATGAGGACAGGAATCGATGCCATTATGTCATGGCTTTCATTGCTGAGACACTGCGGGCCCGGAATCCGTTGCCCTCTGCTCTTCCCCATAAAGCTGTGGTCACCAGTAAAATAGGCATGAAATTAGGAATTTGAATAAAAGTGATTTATAATTTGTTATACAATACTAAGCACAAAAATTAATTAATTTTTAGGCAATTATATAATACCTAAAGATACAGGAGTTTTTGTATACCAGGGAATTATTTTACGCAATGATAGCGATTGGGAAAACGCCGAGAAATTCATACCCGAGAGGTTTGTGGACAGTGAGGGACAGTTCATTACAACCCGACCCAAAGCCTATATACCCTTCGGTGTGGGCCGTCGTGTCTGTCCGGGCGAAAGGCTGGCCATCGCTGACCTGTTCCTGGTTTTGGTCCGATTCCTTCAGTCCACACAAGACTATGATTTAGTCCTCGACAGCCATAATGGCATTGAAGCCGATCCTAATATAAGCGAAGCTCAATAATGAATTGAGCGACGGGTCACTGAACAATGCAAAGTAAAAGGGGGAGGGGTTACTGGGGAAGTATTGCCGGAATTTGGACGGCAGATACTGTATTGTGTAGACAAAGCATAGGTCAGCGCCGTATTATGGGTATGAGAGTAAAGCCGGTAGAACTTTGCGGTCAATGCCGAGGCAGACTCACGCAGAGTAGCAGAATGCGGTCGAAGCTTCGAGTAAAGCCGACGCGCGTAAGAAAGAGAAAGTACCCAATTTTAGGTTCAAAAATACGCTAGTCTTTATTGATATAAATGTCAACCATAGCTCAAAAACTATTGTTTTTGGAGCTACAGCTCGTACAGAAATAGTCTCTCTATTTGAGAGCGAAATACATGGAATTGGCGCTCGAATTTGGTATCATTCGATGCGTTGTTTTATAATTTTATATAATGAGTAAAACGTAATTTATGTTTATAATTGTGATGTATTAAATGTAAAAAAACATATCAAAATGAATTAATGTAAATTGTAGTCAAAATGTATTGCAATGGTTAGTTCTAAGAATAAATGTGCATATGTAGGTCATAAAAGGGTGAGAGTGCATATTTAGGGCAATAAAAGGGTGAGAGAGTATATGTAGGTCACCAACGGGTGAGAGGTGCTAATTAAAGCAATGCGTTTGTATGCATGCAAATGTATGTGTGTATATATGAAAGTGCATAAAATAAGACAAAATATAAAATAAGATAATACAATGGTTATTATAATGGTTAAAATGAGACAATTTATTCCTCAGGAGTCATTTCCTTCACAAAATATAGCGAAAGGTGTGGTTAATAATACAAAAATAGTTTTGTAATCAATTCTATATACCTAACTAAAAGTTTATATTAGTTTTAACCATGTTATCCAGGATAAATAGTTTGTCATAAGTAACATTTTTAATACCAATGTCTGTATTTAAACAATTAATATCGCTTTTAACCAGCGATTTGTGTACAACTCTTATAACGCTTACAATCGCATACATAGTGTACAAGCTGTCAAAGTTTTACTACCATGTTTACAGTCTACCACCAGGACCATACCCACTGCCCATAATTGGCAATGTGCTTGGTAAGAATAAAAACAACACCAGGTTATAATCAAATTTTTAAACAACTAACATAATTATCAGTCTTATAAATGCACAATGTTTGAATTGGTTTGCACAGCATTCAAATCGACCAAGTCCGTTTTCGATGTGTTCAAGGACCTGTTCAAGGGCTACGAGTACGGCCCGGTATATACCTTCTGGATATTCAATAGGCCTCATGTGATGGTCACGGATGTGGACATCGCTCGCGAGGCGTTCAGGAAGAATGACTTCGCGGGTCGACCCGACTCTTACTTTGGTATGATTTGCAATAATGAACGCCATTTGTGTACATAATAATCATTTTTGCACTTTATTTTGTCTACTTAATAGGCAGTCAACTGTCCAATGATCGCTTCCAAGACGTTCTCTTCACAGACTATGGCCACACGTGGGAAGCGCTCCGACGGGTGGCCCACTCGGCCGCACAGTATGTCTCATATTTTGATTGTTTGATATGTGTATTGTATGACAATTAATGACATTTTATTTTTTATATAGAAAGTACTCAACAAATGACAAACTCGTGTATTTAGCCGTTGATTGTGTCGACCAAACACTGAAGGAAATGTTGAACAGGGAGGGGACGGACCGGGCATTTAATCCGCAAAACTATATCTACTTAATGTTTCTCAATATTATGTCCGCCAGTGCTTTCGGCCAGAGGTTTGTATTACATTTTATTTAATTTTCAATAACTTTAAGAATTAAATCTAATAATTAATTGTTTGTAACATTTTATCATCAGATATAACATTGAAGACAAGGAATTTAAGCAAATAAAGTATGCGCTGAAGGACTTCGGCAAAGAGGCCGGCAGTCGGTTCCTGTTGTGGGAGTTCTCGCCGTTATTGAGATTTTTGGACAAAAAGTTGGCACAAAAACAGCGAAAAATTATCACAGAATTGGTTGAAATGATTAGAAGTAAATTCAGACCACATTATGACGACTATAACGAGTCAATTGAGAGAGACTTTTGCGATGCACTCATCAGTGCTAAGAATGACGCCCTCAGAGACGGCAAAGAGTCCGCACCCCATCTGACCGATGATAACCTTTCGATGACTGTCTTTGACATGTTCTTCGCCGGAACCGATACCTCTCAGCAGACATTTCAATGGATTCTACTTCTGATGACATACTATCCAGAAATGCAGCAGAAGTTGAGACAAGGGATTGAGTCCCAAATTGGAGACCGAATGCCAACACATGAGGACAGGAATCGATGCCATTATGTCATGGCTTTCATCGCAGAGACACTGAGACTTAGAAATGTTGTGCCGTCGGGTATACCCCATAAAGCAGTGGTCACGAGTACTATTGGTAATGAACCAAAAATAAAAATTTTTAAAACATTTGTTAAATATTTTTTTCAATACAATTTTTTAGGCAATTATATGATACCAGAAAACACGGCTGTAATGGTATATCAGGGGTCGATATTAACGAACAAAAAGTATTGGACTGAAAATGCCAATGAATTTATACCGCAGATTTGTGGATGAGCATGGTCAGTTTATTACAACACGATTACCCGCATATATACCGTTTGGTTTGGGACGGAGGGGCTGTTTGGGCGAGAAGTTAGCCATCGCTGACCTGTTCCTGGTTTTGGTCCGATTTCTTCAGTCCACACAAGACTATGAGTTAGTCCTCGACAGTAACGGTGGTATAGATCCCGACCCTAATGTCACCGATTCTTATAGTCCTCACGAATATAACATTGTTTTAAAGAATATATAAATTATTATAAAATTGTATTAAATTTACAATTCATTGTTATTTAAATTATTTATAACATAGGGCTTGGATTATTAATCATGGTCACGAATGTTTTATATTGTATGTTCATTGTATTAACTTAATACCTATGAACACGTGCTATTAAATACCTGTTTCAAAAGCAAATACCTGTGCAGTTGTTATCAAAACACAAATCTGGTTAAAACAACGTGTATTTTGTGTGAAAATAATATTTTGTATTTATTTTTAAAAAATTTCGATTCGATATTTAATTAAAAGTAAAGTTACTATAAATTTAGATTTATAAAAATGTGTTCAAAGATAATGTTTAGTGAAATGAAGAGTAAATTCAATGCAATGAAGAGTTTGTGTGAAATAATAGACAAAATTCAGTGTATTTTGAATACAAATAATAGTGTTTTGTGTGAAGCGATTGAATGCGAAAATAATGATTATTTTTCAATCAATCAAACAATTGATTGCAATTCATGTAAAATCAGTGATAAANTTTTTATAAATCTAAATTTATAGTAACTTTACTTTTAATTAAATATCGAATCGAAATTTTTTAAAAATAAATACAAAATATTATTTTCACTGTTTTTGGCCTAAATGTCAATACAAAACACAGACTAAACATTATTTAAAAATTCATGAAACAGGTCATTGTGAAAAGAATTTTAAATGTGAGTTTACTAATTGCAATAAATTGTATTCACGTAAACATCATTTAAATGAACACAAAAATAGCGTTCATTTAAAAGTGAGATTTGTTTGTGATTTCAATGAATGCCACAAAAGTTTTAGACAAAAATCTCATTTATTTCGACACAAAAGTTGTGTTCATTTAAATGAAAGGAAATTCAAATGTAATGAAGAAAATTGTAGCAAAAAATTCAACACAAAATCAGAACTCATTGAACATAAACGCATACATTCGGGAGAAAAACAATTTATTTGTGATTTCATTGATTGTGACAAAAGTTTTACACAAAAATCTGCTTTATTTCACCACAAAAGTTGTGTTCATTTAAATGAAAGAAAATTTAAATGCAATGAAGAAAAGTGTGGCAAAAGTTTCAACAGAAAATCATATCTAATTCAACACAAAGGCATGCATTCGGGAGAAAAAGCATTTGTTTGTGATTTGAAATCACTGATTTCAATAATTGTAACAAAAGCTTCACTCAATCAAATGGTTTATATCTACACAAAAATAGATGTCATATAAATGTCCGCAAATAGAAATGCAATTTAAATGATTGTGAAAAAAGATTTTTTACTAAATCTGAATTAAAAAAAACATAAAAATAATAATCATTTATAATGCTTAGAGATAGAAACAAAAATTAAATAATTATATATCTATGTTCACGCATTCACACGAAGGCGACTTCTTTTCAATTTGTACCAATACTTATCATTTATTTTTTAATTAGTTTTGCGAATATTGTAATCTCATTATTTGTGTATAATTACATTATTTTATAAATACATATGAATTATTATTAATAACATTATTAAAATATTTATTTATTTATTTCAACTCAAAATTCATTATTGAGAATTTATTATTTATTATTCTCACACACACAACCAATTTTGTTGTTAATTATCAGCTGTTTGAACCAAAATAACCGTATAGTTCATAACAAATGTAAACACCTAGTTCGATTGTAACAATTAATTACTTGTCGTATAATAAATGATAAAATTGTTTTAAACAAAATCAATACTAAACTGCAATTAATGTTGATTTATTAAATTTAGCGAAGCCACCGACAGTTATGCCAAACGATTGGGTACTTGTGGTAATTTTCTTCAATACAGACCACTCCCGGTATTCATTATTGGACAAATCCCTGTCCGATACCATGCCGTCCAAAACTGCGCTCACTTTCTGAGCATTGGTTTCAATGAGTCCACAAAAATGACAGCACATCATGAACTGAGAGATACAACACAAGCCCTGAAATACTAGCAAATGTATGTATTGTCGGAAAAACGGTAATTTATGCAGATTTACGAGGGTATAGACGGTTAGCATCGCTGCATACATGGCCAACACTGTATTCAACCCCAACACTAACCGCCATTGATTGTCTATATAACCGACTATTTGTTGTATTTTAAGATATAATTGTCTCATTTGTCTCAGTTTTGCCACTGATTTCGCAATTGATTGAGCTATTAATGCATAAATATTTTTTAATAATACATTATTGTATATCATTTTTAATTATTTAATTTGCAATTCAATACCCGAACAATCATTACGTGTAATTTCTTGATTATAAACCAATTCATGACAAACAGATTCGAGTAATTGTGATAAATATATGGCTATTAAAGCGACATTGAAGGGTAATATCCAGAACCAAATAAAAGAGTAATGAAAAAATATGATACCAACCAATACCACATTGTTCCCGACCACTATACCATTCATTATGGTAACCACCCAGTTAACTGAAATGTATATTATGGTTAAAATGATCAAGCTGAGCAAATTACCATTATATTTTATGTGGGAGTTTATTGGAAAATTGATCAGGATTCTTTCAAATACTGATAATGAACGCCAGTTGAGAAAATATAGAGTAACGCAAATAGTCATTCCATGTGCAACGTTTATTATATAATGAGCTATGCCAACTGATTGTGGTTTTACGTTTAATAACAAACCAGTGCTAAATAGTGGACCGTATATAGCCATCCATATAATCATGATAATTGTGACAACATTTCCGCCGTATTTCCACCGTTTATCGCAAGTGACCCGACATTTGCCGTCCGGTGTGTACTCTAAGGCCAATCCGCCTAATGTTATGCCATACGAGCGGCAAAAATAAATTAATACTTTTGTTATAAGAATAAGACTCGATTTTTTGGCCATTTTTACTGCAGAATATTGTTTTGAGAATTCAAATATCATTTATTTAATGTTACATTTCTTTTATTTTATGAAACATATAACAACTATTTATACAATATTAACTGAAGTATAAACTAGTTGTATGTATTATGAAATATACATTTGTATATTTTATTGATTGAGTAAAATATTTGATTAAATCTTGTTTATTATATTATTTATTTACATAAAATGTATAGTAAAACTGATTGGTTGTACTTGTAATACATTTTGTTTATTTAAATGAGAATAAACAACTAGTAATTTTATTTATTGGTATTCAAATTAATTGAAAAAATATTATGTGGCAATAGTAAAGTAATAAAAAGTTATTATAAGATTTTGAGAGTATACTTATATAATAACAAATAATAAAATAATATATTGATCTCTCTCTCTCTCTCTCTCTCTCTCTCTCTCACCCACTCTCTCAGTTACTCACTTCTCTATTATACTAATCAGTCTGCAATTTGAGAAATATATTTTTTGAGATTTATATATATAGTATATATTTCTATTATTCCTATTCCTTTATATTCCTATTTACTGAATATTCTTTACTTGAGCTTATTTACCCAAAAATAAAAGCACAGTCTTTGACATAAAGAATTTTCTACATCAATAAATAAAAATTTTATGACCAAATGCTTGTGTGCACATAATATGTTGCTTATTGTATAAATAGCAGGAATTAATTTTATAAACAATTTACAAGCATATACCGTGCATTATAAACGTAACATTAATTGTATCGCATATGTAATGTATTAATATTGTTATATTGTATACAACACATGAACACACGTATACGTGGGCGACATGTGGTACCCCTCGCAGAGCCCAATGCATTTGGTACACGAAACTGGCGCTAATACTGGGCCTAACGTGGATACTATCGTTGATCGCCATCTTCACGCCAATCAGTCACCTCTTCTTCTATACGCACGCATTCTCTTCACTGCAAGGAGTGATCATTTTTCTCGCCTTCACCTGTAGATCAAACGTATACCAACTGCTGGTGCGTCGACTTCAAGCTCTCACCGCTCACTCCAGACAGAGATATCTGTGGCGCACGAGAAGAGCCACTACTCCTCACTCATCGCTCGAGAGAGACAACAACTCCATCGCCAGCAGTAGTCATACCAATCATACCCTTCACCACAGCCACAGTCTCCGCAACAATCATCATAACTACTACTCCAACAGCAACGGCATCGACACGAGGCATAGCATATGAGGGTTATCTATAACTCAAAAAGACTAACAACAAATCAAAACAACAAACTTAACAACACTTTTATGTTTTGTCAACATGTCTTCTTCTTCTTATTCTTCCTTCTCTCCCAAGAAGTGGAGAAAGAAGAAGAATATAGCGAAACATAAATCTCAAATCGATTTCACATTTTTCTGCTCTGTTTTGCTGCTAAAGAGCTTTTGAATAGAAGTTTTCTCTCAAAATATAATATTAAAACGTGTTGTTTTTTCAAATATTTATAATGAAATATATAGCTTTATTTATCAAAAGTTTTTCAAAGTTTAGTTAGTAACTGATTTAAGAGCGTTCTTAACATAACAATAAGTAACTTTTGCCAGAATATTCTCGAAGAATCCAATATACCTTCTAAAATGTGAGTATTATTTAAAATTGTTTTATTGATTATCGTTATTGTTTTACATAATGTCTAATGTTTTTACGTTTTTTATTACATTATGTTTTTTATGCATATATTTATTAAGAATATTTTAGTGTTATTTTAAGAACTCTTGAAAATACATTAGGAAATATATTTTGTATTTTTATACAATTGTTAAAAATATAGTCACGAAAATAAGCCTAATTGTATGCAAAATGCTTGTAATACATGCTCAGCATTTGTAATAATAAATTGACTTATTATTAGGAATATTTTTCGATTGTATAATGTATTCAATTATGCGAACACTTAATGATATAATTAAGCAAAAAAAAAATCAAAACTATCTTTTGATAAAACAAATTAAAAAATTGATAAAATATTACACATTTAATAATAATTGATTTTATTTCCGATTGTTTAATACATTTTTAAGTGTAAATTTTGTGAACATTTTAAAATAATATAATTTATCAATAAATCTTAAACTACTGTATATATCACTCAAACTATTTGAACGATTGATAACATCTTAATGTTTTACAATATCAATGTTTTCATCGGCAAAATGTATATCTATTTCTTTTTCTCAACAACTAATGTGTTATTGAATTGTAAGAGAAATTGTTTAATTATTTTGTTGAACTCAACCTTCAATTTGTATTTTGTTTGAGTTTTGAAATGAGAAATAAAAGCAAAACGTAATATATATTTATATACAAATAGTTTAGACAAACAACGAGTTCTCGCTTTTGGTACACAACTAAATAATAGTGTAAATTATGTGCTCAGAGATTGCTTTTGTCAGATATCTGTATCCAAAATAAACAATTAATTTCACACCAAAAATACTTTTGTATTTAAGAAAACAAGTTTATTATGGTTTGAGAAATACATAAATACCGCACAATTTCAAAATTAAATATTTTCCAGTGTTTATCGCTTAAACTTCTTCCGCAATTGAAGTGTTTTTATAATCAATACAATTCACATAAAATCCAGTTATATATTGCATTAAACATTATATCATGATAATCCGATTAACATCTAGCACAGCTCATTTAGAAATATTATGTTAAATATTAAATATAAATTATAATTCCATGTATTATATAATTGAAATATACTGTATTAATGCTAATCTTACGAGTTAGACAATGTCTAATAGACATGCTTATGAGTTTTGTTGACAATTCATAAAAATAAAATATAATAAGGATTACTGTATATTAGAATTTTAATTATAAATATAATGAAGTTTATAATAACTATAAAAATAAATACGAGATAAATATCATGAGAATATTCTCAACGGATTATAGACGAACAAAACCTTCATTTAATTCAATTAATTTCTCGTTTATTGTCTTTGAATTATTTATATTTCAAACATAAGTTTGTGAGCAAAGATGAAATGGAAAATCATAATTGCATTTATGATAAATTATCCTAATATTCGATTCAATAGACATTGCATGCAATTCTACCATAAAAATGAGAGAGAGAGAGAGAGAGAGAGAGAGCTTGTTCGGTTTTAACTTTAGATTAAATTATAATCCTTGTGATTTTAATTTTAATATACTTTAAATGCCTGAAAGTTGTCAGTACATTTTTAAGTATTCAAGTTTTAACATTTTATCTCAAATTGCAGACTGATTAGTATAATAGAGAAGTGAGTAACTGAGAGAGAGAGAGAGAGTAATATAAAGTCCAAAGCTCTTGATAGAGAAGATAGGGTTTATAGACAAAACAATTTTGTCTCATTTCATTGAACGCTGGGTTGAATTTCCTATATAAAGATGTATAAATTTATAAAGTATATTTATATATGTAACTTCATTTACGTTTTGATACATATTGAATACAATAAGTATAAATCAAAGTAATTCATGTCTACCATTGAGATTGTATTTATTAATAATTATAGTAGCAAAGAGTTTGGGCCATAATTTCTGTGTGACATTCGTTGATAATTTAGAGATCAATAGCACTAAACATCGGAATAAATTTAAATTATTTATGAAAAATAATATGCGAGTCAATGAATATAATGCTAGATATATAGCATTTGGTGATACTGTTCAGGGATTCTGGTCGATATTTTGGGCCCGTAATGTACAGCACATTTGTAATATGGAAATTAATTTTAGTTATACAACTACTGCTTATATATTTATATTAGAAACGATCATGTTGGCATATCAGAATAATTAAGAATAATATGTACACCCTGTAGATTGACGTGAACTTCAAAACTTGTATATAATATAGACTAATGTATTAATTCCCCCACAGAATCGGTGTATTAAAAGATTATTTTAAAATCATCATGTTTTGAGAATCATAAATATTTTAATTAATTAAGTTTAAATGCGTGGGAAGAGCGCTGAGAATTATGAGAGAGAGAGAGAGAGAGAGAGAGAGAGAGAGAGAGCAATAAAACAGACAGCCGTTTGAGTTGAAGTTTATTTAAGTGCAGACTTCTTATAAAAGTGCAAAGAAAAAAGTTATGTTATGTTTCGCTGGAAAATAAAAATGTTAAAACTTGAATACTTAAAAATGTACTGACAACTTTCAGGCATTTAAAGTATATTAAAATTAAAATCACAAGGATTATAATTTAATCTAAAGTTAAAACCGAACAAGCTTGCTAATAATTGATTAAGCATTACATGTTAAATTTATAATATGACATTTGAAATATTTAAATTTAATAAAGTCATTGGTTCAAGATCAGTTATCACTACACTTGACATTGTTATTTCAAATATATTGCTTAAATATGAAATTAATATGCTTTAATAATTACATTATCATGATAAGTTGTCATATCACTATCTATTGCATAATTTTATATGCAATTCCTGATAAGAAACATAATACTATTAATTGGCTAATTAAATGAGTTTTGATTTTACTAAACATTATTTGAGTTTATTATATTAACTGCTGTACTAATTTAATCATGTAATTAATATTTAAATGATGATTGGTTTTACGTAATTAAATATGGACTATTAAATAGTATTTTCACTAAGGCGATTAATGTCTTAATGACTTCTTCATAGAGTTACATATAGTTTTACAGTAATTATAAGACAAAAACTATTAAAATTTGTCATGTTATTATTAAATAATAATAATACAGTATATTAAACTTAAGAATAGTATTATTTACAAAGATGTAATATTATAATAATATATTTTCGCAATTTAATAAGTTTCATGCAATACAAGCGCACGATATATAGTGTGTATTAGATTTCATTATCAGAATTAGATTTCATAACAAGATTTGGCAATTTTTTTCTGCCGATTCGTTGCGAAATAGCCTTTCATTTAGACATTTTTTTCATTAATCCGATTCTTGAGAGCGGTTTACGGCATAACACAGTGTTATATGTGAGTGAAATGCCGATTGAAGTCTACTATAACCTGTCAATGAAAGTGTCTGTATTTTAGCGACACATTTAATATAAGTGTATTAAATGTATTTTCTATCACTCGCTGTTATCTGTAGTGATATATATGTGAGTGAAATGCCGATTGAAGTCTACTATAACCTGTCAATGAAAGTGTCTGTATTTTAGCGACACATTTAATATAAGTGTATTAAATGTATTTTCTATCACTCGCTGTTATCTGTAGTGATTTTATTTGTTAACATTTGTTATATTTTTTGGTTCACTGTTTATCACAAATTTATTGATTTTTATGACTGAATCTATAAAACTATAGTCTAATGTATTGTTCAAACATTTCACTCCAATTACTGATTTCATAATAAATACTAATCAACTGTTTTTCAGAGCGAAAATGTCTTTTGTTTTTTCTCTTCTCATCCTTTCGTTATATGAATTCAAGTTTTTTCTATATTTACAAAATTATTAAACATTTATATTTGCATGAAGATTGTGCAATTCAATTGTGCAATTTAACTTGATTAAACTACACAATTGTGCAAAATAATCTCGTTTATACTTAATGGTGCAGATTTATTTTTGCGCACACTTATTTTAATTTAGTGTATAATTTAATTGTGTATTTAATATTTATTTAATAATAATAACAATACTAACGATAGACTTGTGCATTAATGCATTGTTATATGCACATTTAGTCAAATTATCATATTCACATAACAGTACATTTAGTAATCATATTAAAAGCATGAATGTATCACTCGTTATGTGTATTAAATTCAAGCGCAGACAAAAAATATGAATATAAATGATATAATTATTTGTGTTTTTTGTGTATAAATCTTGAGTTTTGTTAATGACATTAATGTATTTCATATATTGTATAACTTATATTCAATATTATTTTATATGAAATCTATGGTTATTTTTGTGCAATTCTCGTGATTTCCAAGAATCTCAAGAATCGCCGGGAATTTGATTATTGTATTGTTTGCTATTATTATTAAAGACACTTAATATTAAGACAATACCGAGAATTTGTGATCTCATTGTTTTATGGTTTGAATAGTTTGTTGGACTTTTGTTTTCTTATATATTGCTCTAATTTCTCAACATATAAATTTATTATTATAATTAACACTTAATATTAAGACAATACCGAGAATTTGTGATCTCATTGTTTTATGGTTTGAATAGTTTGTTGGACTTTTGTTTTCTTATATATTGCTCTAATTTCTCAACATATAAATTTATTATTATAATTTATTTGATTTCATTGCTGTCGTTAATCTTTATTCTCGATTAATTAACTTGTTTTTGAATTGAATAAGCAAAAAATATGTAATTTATAGGAATTGCGCAAAAATATAACTGCAGAGAAAAATAAGATTAGTTTAAGAATAGTTTTATTTCTATGGCATTATTTCTATTACATTAGTTATATATCAACTGTTTGTTTGCTATTTTTGATATTATTAAAAACTATATTTTAAACAAGGTCTGATATTAAAGGCTGAGTGAACTCATATAAAACCATTTATTTGCCATATTTTGTATATCATATCATATAATGATTATAAAGAAAATGCATTTTAAGATTCGATGAAATATTAAACGAATCGAAAGATATTCTCAGAAAAAGGATATCTTAACAAAAAACTTTATTTTTGATAAAATTTTTACTTTTTATTATAAAGAATAAGATGAAAAGATTCAATCCCTAGTGTATTAATATTTATAAAATACTGAAAAAGTAAAATCCAATCCAATTGCTTGAAATTTACAAAAATAAATAAAATTATACAAAAGCTTCTGAATATATGTGTGTCGTTATTGAAAGGGTTGTAGGCATACCATTGATTATGTATTGATCCGTTGATACACTACATCTCAATCATATGCCGATCATATATCCCACGCGTTTTATTTATTAATGTCGTGTTTTATTACTTGTCTAAACCAGACACTCGTCTTATTTGATAACCGTAGAGAAGACATACTTAGATGAATACCTATTGTTCGCATTTCTTAAGACGCTCTCTCTCTCTCTCCTTCTCTACTTATGCTTTCTTTACTTTGTTTTACTTGAAGATAATATAAGAAAAAATCCTGATTAAGCTTTGTGCTCCTGTTTATTTTATGCGTACACATGTAAGCGTGTTATATCATACTCTCTTCGACTTCTCTCTCTCTCTCTCTCTCTCTCTAAAATCAGTTATATTTATAACAATTGTGAAAGAATTTGTGCGAAACCTTTACCCCACTAAAAATCCTGATTAAGCTTTGTGCTCCTGTTTATTTTATGCGTACACATGTAAGCGTGTTATATCATACTCTCTTCGACTTCTCTCTCTCTCTCTCTCTCTCTCTCTCTCTCTCTCTAATATCTCTGGAGATTATATAAGCGTAAAACACACACGAATTCAGATGAGATGCAATTCTTGATTTTATGTTTCACTTGTGTTTTGAGTGCAATTCTTTTCTCATATCCTTTTGTAATCTAAAGGATATTCCGTTTAAATTACAACATTATATATAATAACAATTATCTGAAACCACGGATAAGACTTACATATACTGTGGCAAGTCTTAAGTTTTAATACATTTAATATTAATATGTTATTATAAAATATGTTTCTACCATGATATATTTTTAATTATAATAATTCTGTATTTATAGTATGCGCCCAAATGTCTGCCAAACATTTGTATATATAAGAAACTTATTTCATTAAATGTTTATTGAAAAAAAGTAAAAATTTGTCTCTAAGATGAATAACATCTGATTGTCATTTATCCATAGTTTTAAATATTATAAACACTTTATTCTCTTATTTAATATTTAAATATTTATATAAATCATAATGAAATTTATTGACAGTAGTGGTAGTGATAGTAAAATGTGTGATCACTAGTGGGGTAAAGGTTTCGCACAAATTCTTTCACAATTGTTATAAATATAACTGATTTTAGACGGATTTATGTTTATTTATGTATTTAATCATACGATTCCCATCCAAACAATTTTAATCATAACTTATAAATATGTAAGTAAAACTTATAAAGTATATATTGTGGATAAGTTATTAATATAACTATAACCTATACATACTATAACCTAATCTATATATTCTACACCTACAGTAAAATTGTTTTCATAAACTTATTATAAATTCTTGGTTTGTGTGGTAAAAGTGTGTTCAGAATATTTTTGAGTTTATGACAGATTTAAACAATTTTTATATCTTTATCGTCCCCTATATATAGCTCTGGCGATCATTAAAATGTATTACTTGTATCTCTTTTTATAGATAAGTCGTGATAAAAATACTCTTCTCTGCTCTCAGAAAGTGCTCATACAATAAGAAAAAGTTTCACAACTAAATAGCCGCGAGTTTACAGAACCCATATATAACTCACTATTAACTATGTAATGGTTTAATACATCAAATGTTAATACTATTCATCCATCAATACAGAGATACAATCAATTAGTCTGTTATACAAATGACAGACAAATGATTTTTCATCGATAAAAAATCATAAGACTATAGACGAAGACTTTGAAGTGAATATATAGAGATCGAAGACAAGAGTAAATCAATAATAACTTCATCATTACATTGTATTGCGAATAATGTAGACATTAATCAAAGTTACATATATTTTTGAAAATCAGCAAATTTATTGATATATTTTATCCATCGATAAAAAAACAAATCACATATAACTGAAACAAAATGCCACATATAATGGACACGAATAGCAGCGACGATAATAGCGATAAACATTTTGTGCAATCATTAGCACAACCGTTACAATCAATTGACTATACATTAACTAACGGCTCGTATTTGTTGCCAACTGTCATAAGCGACGGAAAGCCTGCGGACATCGGCATCGGTTGGTACGACAATATCTCCGGCGCCGACATCTTCGCCGGTTTCAATCAATCAGCGACTGAAAGCACTCATATTGACAGTTATGTTGTGTGTTATAATCGTTCACATCTGGCGTTTTCATCCATTCAACAGCTAAGCCTTCAGGTGACCACTAATTCCCTAATTTTTGCACTCATATATCAATCGCTAAATATTACAACCGCGTCATGTGATGTAATATTACGCTCTCTCTCTCTCTCTCTCTCTCTTACTTTCTTTCTTTCTCTTTCGTCTGATAACTGATTTTATATATAAAAATATATGATATTTTGAACGATCCTTTTAGCTCTAGCTATAAATACATGAATTAGTTCAACATACGTATATTGCGAGTGCTTTTTTAAAATAGAAAATATCTTATTATAGCTTATAAATAGAAATATCGAAATGAAATTTATATAAAATAAAAAATAAATAAAACTTTTTGACATTTGTTATCATATGATTTTTAAAAAGATTATACTTTAAACAAATAGCGGAATATTCTGTATATTTTCTTTTTATTTACATAGTAATGCATTTTGCAAATTATAGCCAATGTTTTTATTTTGCATATTTTTATTTCCTGAATGCAATGAGAATTGAATTTTAGAGTTCAGGTCCAGATATAACCGGTTATAATACATGTAAGATATGGGTCTATATATTAATAATATCACAATAATAATATCATTTCAAAGCAAAACCACTACAATATGGCATTAAGTTTAGTATATTTAAGTAATTTTAATGTCATTTTAAGCTAATTTAAAGCATATATATTTCTCATACGTAAAAAATATATGTAATACCGTTATAACATTTCATATACAGTACAAAGCTAATGACTAATTTAACAGAGAATATTATTATTATAATTTTAATGTGAAAATAACTTGTTAATTTATTTACTGATGAGCCTAATAAAGCTTAAAAATAAGCAATAAATTATATCTTTAATTTGTATATTAAATAAATTATGTTTTATAAGTTAGGACAACATGATAAGAATCGTCTCATTTATACAGAATATAAAGTAAATACATGAATAAGTTTACATCAAAAATAAATACCATTTGCTTTGATAATCACAAACATAATAGAGGTTTTGTGTTTTTCATTCATCAGATATAGCTTTATATAAAGTTACATATATTTCTTCCGCAATTCATTCATAGACTGTCTATAACTCATTTATTCAGTGGGAAAATGCATGACATTATCTCTCCTCTCATGACATCGCAAAAGGTTTATCAAAACCAAATTTAAAATCCATATTTTGATGCCTTTCATAGTTAAAGCTACAGTAACTTTGAATATATTCCTTTTCTTTGACCAAACTTTTAATTAGCTTTTCATATCTAACAAATCAAATCACATATTAATCTCTAATTTAATGTTAACACCGGGTAATTAAAGTGAACACAATATAACATGTATTTCTTGTATATCTCTCTTATGGCGGGCGCCGTCGACACAGATATGTATGACGGCATCGATCGTGAGTTTCATAATCCAACTGTCGGTGTATGGGTTTGTGCCGAAGTTGCAGAGCCTTCCCGGCAAGTGCTTAATGTCGCTCTCGTTATCACTTTTGGCCACAAATCTATTTTTGATACTTTCCTACAACACGGAGACGAGTCGTGAGAACATAATGTGTATAATCGTAGGCATTGGTCGGCATTACTTCATATTAGTTGCCTTCTGTTGGATGTCTGTACTCGCGTTTGACACTCACTGGACATTCCATTTGCCGCATCGCAACCAACTCAAGACATCGCTAAAAGGTACCATCATCATTTAACTTATAATTGATCTGTTATTGCGCTAGCTTCATTTGTTTAGTCTGTATATGACGTCTATGAATTGAATTTTCATCTCGTGTTTCTTATGTTATTTTGTCGCAAATATTATAATGATTTTGTTATTCAGTTTAGATTTATTATTTTCGTGTTTTCACTACAGTATAAACTTACCAGATATATAATTTTAATTGTATATTTACTTTGAAATCGTTAAGTCTATTGCATAACAATGATTTTGTCGTGACTTATAAGTTATAATAATTGTTTTCATTTACAACAACAACAAGTAGCTTATGATTTATAAAGTTATATCAGTTTTACGATAACATAAGATGATATTCCAATTTGAAAATCGTAAATAATTAAGTAATAGAGTGTGGGGTTTAGTTTTTAACTCCTATTCCATTCATGAACAAAGTGCATGGTCAATTTTATTTGTATCTTACAGTAAAGCTTAAACTAACCATGCATAATATTTATCAAAGTAATAATTTTATCAAAAAATGAAATCATAAATATGGTGTGACTGAACCAGACATTTATATAATGGATTTATAGAGTATAATATTTGTATTGACTGACAATATATAGGTTATCACAAGCGGACGTCTCTATTCATAAAATACAGTCTCTATTCGTGGTTAACACCGGCTGTGATCGTCGGCATAGCGGTCAGCATAGACTACACAATGCAAAGCGAGTCGGCGTTGAAGCCTATGTACGGACAGGTGGTGTGCGGTCTGAGCCAACTGTTTGCCATACTTATGTGGAGCACAATACCCGGCTGTTTGATAATGTTTATCAACATTATCCTCTTCGCTAAGACTCTCCAGAAGCTGAACCGCATCACCGGTGAGACCGAGTTGGCCAATAAGGCCACGTTCAGGGAGCGGTTCATGTGGTGTTTCAAGCTGTCCATACTGTTGGGCATCGCGTGGGTCATCTATTTCATCTCGAGCTTTGTCTGCGAGATATGGTTCCAGTACTTCTCCCAACTGTTCCTCTCATGTCAGGGTCTGTTCATACTGTCCATCACTACACTCAAGAAGAGTGTATTCGAGTCACTCAAGAGGCGAGTGTTTTATCTACGGAATCGAGGCATTCATAGGCAACAGTCCAGCAAACGATCGTTTCAGGCGTCGGCCTCTATGAAAACGCTGCCCATCTTCTGAGTGGTGACCGCTGTTTGTATGGCTTCTCATACCCAACACTTACCATAGTCTTAGTCTTAGTCACAGCGTGTGTGTGATATATAAAGAACTTTATGTCTACCAAATATAGATAATTGACCGTGGTTACTTTTGCGTGACATCAATTTATCCACCCAGTTCAAAACACTTGATTATATCTTATGTATTGATTCAGTTAATACAGAAATACAGTATTTATTAAAAGTCTTTGCCATGACTTTGGGAACGAACAAAATATTTTTGTTTATACTTTTAATGCATGAATGTATTAATGAATCCTAAAAATTATATTATATTTCATCTCGAATTTATTCCTATGGATTGAAAGTGCTTTTAAAGAAAGTGTTTTT